>JBBPBX010026424.1:0-32538 GCA_038048925.1 Garcialebias charrua | reverse complement strand
TTGTTTGTATTGTTTATTGTTTAAGGAAATTCTACCATTGCTGTTCATTGTTCTTTAGTTTTAGCAGGTCGCTTTCGTAAATGAGCCCATGAGGTTCAAAAGATTTACCTGACTAAATAAAGGTTGAATGAATGTGCACCAAGGGCTTCCCTTTCCCCCTTTCTTCTTTTTTTGTTGTTGTTGAGGAAACCGGTCATACCTGAATCCTTCAGCCTGTTCCCTTCAGTGGCCAGGCTGAAAGCTGCTACAGCTCCGGACGTGGGTGGAGAAGCTGCCCATGTGCCTGGGTTAGCAGGTCCCTGTGAGAGGGCAGCTGCCATGGCGTCTCTGACAACATTGAAATCAGCTCCGGGAACCACGGTTTCTGTGGCCACCTGGGGGCTATCAGTATCAGGGAGAGGGCTCCCCTGCGTACACGTTCCAGCGTCACCTGAATCAGAGGGACAGGTGGAAAAGCATAATACAGCACCCCTGCTGGCCAGTCATGGGCCAAGGTATCCATTCCCAACGGTGCGTCTGTCTCTTTCAGAGAGAAGTAGAGGTCACATTGTGAGCTGGTCCTGCATGCGAACAGGTATACAAAGGCTCTCCCATTCCGTAACCAAATCTGATCCACGATCCGTGGGTTCAGTTTCCATTCTGATGCCAAGAGAGGTCCTCTTGAGAGGGCATCCGCTCCGTAGTTCAGCTCGCTCGGGATATGAGTCGCCCTAAGTGACAATATCCTTGGTGCACACCACATGAGCAGTTTCTGTGTCAGACCGAGGAGGGCTCGGGATCTCGTTCCTCCTTCCCTGTTGATAAAGGACACTGTTCTCCTGTTATCTGATTTCTCTAGGACATGCTGCCCTACAATCAGACCTTTTCTAAAAAAGTATTTCACTGACAGGAATACGGCCCACAATTCCAGGAAGTTGATGTGTAATCTTGCTTCCTGCTTCCAAAGGTCTTGGGCATTCAGATTTCTGCAGACTGCCCCCCATCCTGTTTTCGAGGCGTCTGTCGTGATAACCACACGTGATAATACCCGTCCCAATGGGACCCCTTCAGTGAACACGGACGAGTCCCTCCATGGTTCTAGGGCCTTCAGGCATTCTGAATCGATCCGAATTTTCCCTGTTCGCCTAAAAGGGGCAGGGTGTGTCTGTTGGTTTAACCATATTTGCAAGGCCTGCATCTTCAACAGTGCGTGTGGCACGCAGGGTATGGCCGCTGCCAAGAGACCCAAGAGGCGTTGGCATGTTTTTAGGGGAACCCGCTGATTCAGTCTAAACTTTGCCAGGCAATGGCGAATTGAGGAAATGCGTTCCTCTGAGAGCCATGCTCTATACCGGGCTGTGTCGACCTGTACTCCCAGAAATACTGTAATTCGTGATGGAGTCAGGTCGCTCTTCTGCAGGTTTATTACAAAACCGAGAGCCTCCAGGTGAGAGATCACCTTGCGGGAGTGCGACTGAGCCTGCATTTTGCTTTCAGCCAGAATCAGGAGGTCATCCAGGTAATTCATAATTCTAACCCCTTGACTCCTGAGAGGGACCAGTGCTGCGTTCAGACATTTTGTAAATGTGCGTGGAGCAGTCTTTAAACCGAAAGGTAAAGCCTTGAATTCGTATGCTTTCTCTTCTAATGCAAAGCGGAGGTATTTTCTGTGTCTCCTCCACACGCTCACGTGGAAATAAGCATCCTTTAAATCCATGGTGCATGCGTAGTCTCCTGGTCTTACAGACTGGAGGACCTGTCGCAATGTGAGCATCTTGAACTTGAATGTTTTTATACTCTTGTTCAGCGTCCTGAGATCAAGGATTGGTCTCAGGGACTGATCTCTTTTGGGCACCAGGAAGTACTTGCTGTAGTGACCAGAGTGTAGTTTGTGTTTTGGGACAATACTTATTACCCCTTTCTGTAGCATCGTTGATACTTCCTCCCTCAGCATGTGTGTGCGTGCTAGGTTGATGTTCGACTGCAGTACCCCTGTGAAGGGGGCGGTCCCTTGAGGAACTGCAGCCTGAGCCCATGACGCACAGTCGTCATGATCCATTCGTTTGGCAGACACGCCTTCCAGGCCTGCGCGTGCGCCGTGAGCCTGGAAGGCATGTTTATCTGTTGTTCGTTTTGTGTGCGCGCGGGAGGGGTGGCTCACGCGTGCTCCAAAGCGAGCTGGTCTGTCCGACAGAGGACACTGCGAGGTCAGACTGCCTCAGGCAGAGCTCGTGCATCCCGCTGCGGTTCATGGTCTGACTTAGTAGTTTGTGTTTCACCCAGGTGGGGCTTGAGTCAAAAACCAGGGCAGACTGTGCTTTGGTACTTTTATTTTTGTGTATGTATGAACAAGTGTTTGCTTTTATTACACACACAGAAGATGAATCATGTTTCGTGCACACACACATGTCACCAGCTCCTCGTATCGTTTTACAATCAAAGTCTGGGCTCTAACAGTTTGGTTCCCGTACCAATTGGGCGGGCAAACCTGTAAAATTATGATCTCGTCCTGTTTCATCAGGCCCTGGATCTGCTTCCCGCCTGGGTTTACCGAAGAGGTTCTCGGCCAAACCACCTGGCGAGGTTAAGTAGATAATGCTGGACTAGCTTTCGCCAGCCCAGCAATACGCAAGAAATTTCTCTGTACGCTCAGCGTAGGGAGCAAGCTCACCTCTAGTCGAGCGATGTGACAACAGAGAAATCCCACGAAGTTCAGGTTTAAGCGAGGTGAAGGGCAAAAAGAGAAAGTAGGATGGGCGTCCGCGTCTTAAGTACCCAGAGGGCGGGGCCTCTGGGGTGACGCTGACACCCCTGCCGTAAAGGAGTGAATGTATTCCTTCAGGTAATCGCGCGGGGGCGCAATTTCCCATATCAATTGTGTTGCACCGAGAGACCTGACTGTTAAGGGAACAAACAGAGCAAAGATCATTGTCCAAAGGGCATCAATGCAGAAGTTGTAGTTTTTTAATTTTTTTAAATTTATAATCTAGGTTTTCTTTGAGCAAGTTTTTCAAACAGGCATGCTAACCCAAATAAAGCCTAAAAGGTTAGAATGTAGGTTTTGTTGTTGTTGTTGTTGTTGTTGTTGTTGTTGTTGTTGTTGTTGTTGTTGTTGTTGTTGTTGTTGTTGTTGTTAAGTTTCTCAGAGCACTACATGGTTTGACCTCTCAGTGAACCAATCTGGGATGTCCTGCACATGTTGAGATTGACAATGGTCTTGAATGTTTTCCTTCACTGAACAATATTCCTCATTGCAGAAAGATAATGTTTAAAATCTTTGAAAGTGGCCCTGGAATTAGTTACAAATTCACTTTCCGTTGACTATTGTTGTATTTTTCTTTGGGTTTGTGTTAACGTATTGCTTGAATAACTCAGAGCAGCTATCTGTAAAAAAAAGTATTTAATAGAAGTGTCAACAGTTCCTGATTGGCATTTGATTAGCATTCCCTGGCTGCTGGTTAATTGACATGATGCAAACAGTAAGATCACTCCGCCCACGTGGAAATGCAACCCAGGGTGAGCTAGCCTACGACAAGTAAACAAGGTAGCTGCAGGTAGTGAAGCTCACTGCGTTACCTGAGGCATTTGGTGAGGCGTTTCTGCCTTATCAGCCAACATTAAAGACCTTGTAAAGTAAAATTAAATTTGTGTTTTGAGTTTGTCACACGGCATAAATATGTGTTATTAATCACCCATATAAATCTGACTGATTAAAAACATTGGCCCTCATGCACAAACCGTTCGTACGCACAGAATTGTGCGTATACTGTGCGTGCGAGTGATTTGGGATCATTTGTGGCATCCAACAATGTTTTCGTATCCTAGGATTTTTTTCAGATACGAACAGAATCTACGTGTGGTCCAGACCTGTCGTATATTTTAGGAGCGTCAGTCTGCTGTCATCCAGACTGCCTTTTCTCCACTAATAACTTTATATTTCGTTATTTAGAAAATATTTCGAGTTTAAACAATTAAATGCAACCACACATATTGGTTTAATTAAAGCGGCATCAACCCCCCCCCACGTCCACCACCTTGCGCGACCCGCGCGCGGCCCCCGCCCCACTCATGTCGACCACCCGGTGTGCCACGCAACGCGCCCCCACTCATGTCGACCACCCGGTGTGCCACGCAACGCGCCCCCACTCATGTCGACCACCCGGTGTGCCACGCAACGCGCCCCCACTCATGTCGACCACCCGGTGTGCCACGCAACGCGCCCCCACTCATGTCGACCACCCGGTGTGCCACGCAACGCGCCCCCACTCATGTCGACCACCCGGTGTGCCACGCAACGCGCCCCCACTCATGTCGACCACCCGGTGTGCCACGCAACGCGCCCCCACTCATGTCGACCACCCGGTGTGCCACGCAACGCGCCCCCACTCATGTCGACCACCCGGTGTGCCACGCAACGCGCCCCCACTCATGTCGACCACCCGGTGTGCCACGCAACGCGCCCCCACTCATGTCGACCACCCGGTGTGCCACGCAACGCGCCACGCGCCTCTGTCGGCACACACACACACACACACACACACACACACACAGCGCTGCTGCAGAGACCCAGGGGAGAAGAAAGGCGAAACAGTTGCTTCATGTCATTTTTAATATAAACTGCCTGTTGACTGTGGGCGCTCACTGATGTCATCTGTATTCTGTGTGGGTCTGCGCTCAGATCCGGGGCTGACACTATGATCAAAGGCGAGTCAATTTTAATTCGCCAAACGCGTTTGTGTGTTTTCTGACGCATAAAAGCCGGAATGAATGGACACTTCCTGCTCGCGGTGGCAGGAAACTATATCCTTATATGGTGTTTTGAGGGGTGGGAATTATGTAAATAACCTCTCGCGTGCACGAGCACGTGAATAGAACAGGTGGGATTCATCATTATTTACACAGCTCATATACACACATTTCCTGACTATAGAAGACGTTGTTGGATCTGACGTGGCATGTTCGTACGAACGCTTCGTACGAACAAAAGTAGGAGGAAGTTAGGATAAGAATACGAACATTTTTGTGCATGAGGGCCATTGTTTACCTTATAAAATTAAGTCTCAAATATAAGGAAAAAACATGATTTTCCCAGGGTCTGGAACGGTGGGGGCGTGTCAGCGCGTGGGCGTGGTTTCAGCGCAGTTCTGCAGCTCAGAGCAAGTAGGAGGACCCTCTCGCTCAGAGCTGAACTGTGTGTGGAGGAGGAAGACAGGTTCATCAGTAAACCTGCTCTGTTTGCTCCTTTTTCCAAGAGTTACGCTGTTTTTAGTGCACAAACAACTCTGGTTTTATTTTAAAAGTTGAGGACACAACTATAATTCATAACTCCGCTGTTCTGTGTTTAGAAGATGAGCGGACTCGCGCGGCTGCACCCGGTCCGACCCGACACATCGCATGCGGGGGCTGTGTTGGTGATTAAAATAAAGAGTAATCACGTTGATAACTAAGTATGCAATGGACCTGTCGCATTTTCTTAGCAAAAAAGGAGCTTGTGAACTTGTAGGGCACAGGCTTAGCAATAAAAAAAAGAAAGAAAAGAAACAGGAAAGGCGGCGGCGGTGTCCGGAGGCTGAGGAGGGAGACGGTCAGTAGCAGGTGCCCTGACCATTAAAACATCCAGGGAAGATGCAGGAACGAGGCATAATTGATTAGCTAGCTAACAATGAACAAAAATATCTATGCTATCCACCTTATTCCTAGCCCCCATGATGCCTTGCGCGAATTATGGGAACGACTTCCGCCGGAAGTGAGAGCAGCAGTTAAAGCCCAGTCTACTGGCTGTATTTTTCACGTTTTTTTTTTTTTCTAATTAATTGCAATGGTTACTTCGTGTTGGGTCAGTGGGTGTTCCTGTCGGGTAGACGTTTGTTCAAAGTGCAGTTTTCACTTCATCCCAAAAATAAGTAAACGTGAAGGATTTATCTCCATCGGACGAGCTGACAGCTGCCCCTCCTCTGCTCGGATCTGCTCTCGAAGACGTCGTGTTCAGATCACGTTTTCTCCGGTAAACAAAATATTCTACATAAATCATTTTGTGAAACAATTTCAGAACAATGTGAGAGTATAATTTTCTCTGTGTTGGAGCTGTTGTTGTTTTTTTCTTCATGATTTAGCACCGTCTACTAGCTGTGGTTAGCTTAGCATGTAGCGTTAGCATCTGTTAAAGTATTTACTAAACAAATCTGTGGATAAATAATATAACTACATGTGTGTGTAATACATTTGCTGTACATACATATATATACTGTGTGTATGTGTATACTGTATGCACACTGTATATACAGTATATACATACATACTGCACATACATACTGTATTGTTTGTACTGTTTTGATTGTAGGTCCCTGTTACTCTCATGTGAATAAAGTACTGTAGTAGCAAACTTGGTCTTATTTTAGACTTTGTGATGCAAACATGACAGTTTATTGTGGCCCCAACACACACCTAACATGACAGCCCTCTGGAGTGAGGGTGAAACGTTTCTACTAAAAAGAAACTGTCCAGATGAACTGATTGAGAATGAGCGGATTTGATACCTGGACTATTGAGAATGAACTTTCATGACAGTTTATTCTTTTTTTTTTTAGGTACAGACGAGTGAAGGGCCAAGTTCCATCGTCTTGGATTCCGGAGGGGTTGGCTGCTTGCTCCAGTCGTCCAGTGGTCGTCCAGTGGTCGTCCAGTGGTCCCACATGATGAGGAATCTGTTCCAGTTTGTTTAAAATCAGAAACTGCCCATCATTTCTTGTTGAAGAGTGTATTTGACCTGGTATTTATTCTGGTATTTATTCTGCAGCCAATCATTTTCATTAAAAGACATCAAATCACCCACAGTTCTCATATTGTATTCAGTTTCAAATGTTTTTAGTTTATAATTATAGCTTTTATTCTGAACTTTATCAATCTCCTCCCGGAGGAGGAACCATACAGCAACATGCATGTTTTTAAGTTTTGTACTTGTCAATAAAAAACTAAACTGGTAAGTTGCCAAAAAAACAATCACATCTAGTTTTTTTATTTGCAGTAGAACTTCTCATTAGACATTAAACAACGTATCTTATTGAAATAAAGAAGGTGAAACACAGCAACACCAAATGTACTTCAAACGCAGATTTATTTATAGAAATTATATTTTCACTCATTTGTTGCTGTGGTACATAACTGCACACAAACTTCTGGACCAACTGGAGTGTCATCCATCCATCCCTGTCATCCATCCATCCCTGGACCAACTGGAGCGTCATCCATCCATCCCTGTCATCCATCATCCCTGGACCAACTGGAGCGTCATCCATCCATCCCTGTCATCCATCCATCCCTGGAACTCACCTATGCAGAAATATAACAGAAAGGAGGAAAGTAAAAGTACAGTATACAAACGTTAGGGTTCATTTATGAACACACACACCTAGATTATATATACTGTATAACTAAACACACACACATATATACAGTATATAAATAAATGCACACACACACCTATATAAAAGAAACCCACGCGCACACCTATATTATATATATATATATAGATCTATAAATAAACACACACGCCTATATTATATATATAAAAACACACATCTATATATATATATATATATATATAAATAAGCACACACGCACACCTATATTATATATATATAAATAAACACAACACACACCTATATTATATATATATAAATAAATATACACACACAGCATACATATATAGGTGCGTGTGTTTATTTGCCAGTTATGAACGAAAATATTAGTATCATTTAATCACTGACTACATAAAATCAACACTAAAAGCTGTCTCTTAAATCATACCTGATCCTCTGGAGGATACAGAGTCTTTTTTCAGGTGGTTTCTCGTAGCCCAGCCACAAAGAAGGATGCAGGTTTTTGTTTTTGGAGCATGTTCAACACACACTAGTTGCAGCCACAAATTCAGCTTCGTCTGATTATTTGTACAGCCAAGAACAGCGCAACAGGTACCCGAGCTCCTCAAAGACATCTTCATGACAATATTAGCTCGAAATAACAGAAAACAGAACTTTAACAGAACTTCTACAATGCGCGCAGATTAGCAAGTAAACAACGGGGAGCCAATGCAGAAATTCTACTTCCGGGGTCAAAACGGAAGTAAGACACATAATCGCTTCTACAGTGACACCCTCAGGAATAAGGTGGATTGCTATCTGATGCTATCTGATGCTATCTGCGATTCGCGAGTGAACGGCTCCACCCATGCGAAGAACAATTTATATGACTGGAGCAGCAGGGGGTGGGGGCTATACTAATGAGGACCGCGTGACGAAACGCGGTCACGTTTAAAACACGCCTAAAAAATCCTGAAATAGAAATATGTTTATACACAGTTTGCTCTATAACTCCAAAATTAATTGAGCTACAATTTTGAGACTTTTTACTCATTTACAAGATTACAATTATCACATTTATAATGTTTATTTAAGAAAATATTGAAATTCACTTTACACTGTCTTTAAGGCAAAGAAGATGAGAAAAAAAAATCAAATATACTAAAAACAAAATAGTTAACAGCAGCAGATGTTTTCATACCGCACAGCGACACAAGGCAATAATTTACAGTGATATTCAGTATGAGTGTAAATTTTACTTCACACAACCTTTTGTGTTGTCCAAAATCAGTTTAGTTTTAATTGAATATAAAAAACAAAGAGTAAACTTGTTCAACCAGAAGTTGCAACATATACTGTATCCACATACAAAACACACAAAACAAAGAACAACTACCCTGATGCACGCACAATAATCCAGGTAGAAAAATCTAAAAAAACAAGCTAAGTCTGGTCCTCTGGACATTCAAAAAACAAAACAAAGCAAAAAAATTGTAGAAACGTTTCGTCTTTCGTCCGAAAGACTTCCTCAGTCTGAGATGCTGTATTCAGCTCAGTCTTATAAATAGCACCCTCTCACAGTGGATCAACCAGTTGGCTGATGACAGCCGAAACCAGCTGCTCACATGATCAAGGAGGACCATCAGCCTAACGATGGATCGTTAGCACCCTGATGGTTGTTTGCAGTGGTGGGCCTCCGACCGCTAGGTAGCGCTAATGCGCTAATCCGCTTATAGCGTAGCTAAATAATCTGTTAGCTTTACAGCGGATTGACTAAGTTTTATAATTCATAAGCGGATTTGTGCTATTTTTATTTAAAATGCAGCACCGCTAATAACTAATTATCTATCAGTAAAAACGAAATAACGTATTTACGAGCTCGGACGACAGCTAACAGACTATATCCTGTCAGCGCCGGATGTGGTCCGTGACAAAAAAGCGTCCCCCTCAGTCTCTTGGTGTGTGCTCTCTCTATAGCAGTTAGCAGCCAGTGTGTTACTCTGCAGCCTTATTGCTTGTTTTCGAAGAGTCAGACGAAGACTTTTTAACATGGAGGGTGAACTTGTGGATGTTTCTCAGCGGCCTACGCGACGCGTCTGGATTTTAAAAAAAAAGTTCGCCACATTAGCACTCTTCAAAATGGCGTCCGCGACGGCCAAAGAAGCCAGGATTTTACAACAAAACACGGTAAAACAATTATTTCTTTGCTGAGAAAAAATATATTTCATAGCTGACGTTATAGCACAAGTTTTTCTGAGCTTGAGAGTTTCACGAAATGGTCAAATCTGCTGGATTTAAAAAAAGTAGTTCACCATTAGGACTCTTCAAAATGGCGTCCGCGACGGCCACAGAAATTAAGAACATAAAATAGCTGCACACTAAAAACAGTTGGGTTAAAAATAACCCAATATGGGTTATATTAAACCCAGCTGCTGGGTTATTATAGGACCAGCCCAGCAGTAGTTAATTTGACCCAGCATGTTGGGTTGAACCATTATAACCCAACGGTTGAGTTAAAATATTCAACCCAAATGCTGGGTCAAATTAACTGCAAATTTGGGCAGTTTCAACCACACATATGTGTTATATATTCTACCCATATGCTGGGTCAAATTAATTAAAATTCTGGGTTGTTTCAACCACACATATGTGTTATATATTCTACCCATATGCTGGGTCAAATTAATTAAAATTCTGGGTTGTTTCAACTACATTATTTGTTATTTAATCTGCCCATATACTGGGTCAAATTAATTAAAATTCTGGGTTGTTTCAACTACATTATTTGTTATTTAATCTGCCCATATACTGGGTCAAATTAATAAAAATTCTGGGTTGTTTCAACTACATTGTTAAGTCAAACTAATTAAAATTGTGTGTTATTTTACCACATTTGTTCAGTTAACTATCCTAATGCTTGGTCAAATTAACCGAAATGACAGATTAGTTATAACACAGTACAATGTTTCAGAAAATAAATTGCTAGACTACCCATTTCTATACTCAGTTCAGGAGCAAATCTCTTACAACATAATAATCCTAGATGTGGTCATGCAAAGCACATGATGCAATAAACACGTAAACAATACTGGGATTTTTACAAGGTGCTGCCTTGTAATTTATTAAAACTTGATGTCAACAATGTAAAAACTAATTATTGAAAAAGTTCAAATTATTGAAATTAAAACAGTAATGTAACACTTCAAATTAGTGTCATTAAAACAATGCTTAACAACTAAACATTTAACAGGTCTAATGTCAAATTGTCCTTGAGGTTCTTAGTTCTCTTGGCATGCAAATATTCTAGTTTGAAGAAACTTTACCAGTTTGGACTCCCCTCCTGGCACTTCATAGACCACACACTGCAGAAGTTCCCACACATGTTCACATTCCTTTGGGTATTTAATGTCCAAGATAAAGAAGGCCTTGAAGCAGACATCAATGGCCTGAAGCAGAGTATCGTGCTCGAAAGCCTGTCCAGCAGTGATGACAAAGGTCTGAGATGTATGCTGATCATCATTTCCCAGTGTCAGAGCATAGAGGTAAGGTCTGGATACCATAGCCTCATGGAGGTACTCCACCATATTTGTTCCAGGCTAAAAAAAAAGAGAAAGAATACATAAGAGTAAGTGAGTGTAAGAAAGGACCAAATGATAGTTTTCAGATAAAGGTTAGGTTTCCCAATTAGATGTACTGTAGGACTTACAGGCTTATGATCGATGAAGGCCAAGCTGCATTCTTTAATGGTGTGGCGAACCATTTTTGCACCACGGCCACGGCCAACTTTGTAAGCGGTTGGAGGAAGCAAGGCTGGCAGCTGCCTCAGAGCAAGTTCCCCAACAGCATCTGTATGAAGAAGACACAGGTATCAATATAAGGGCTGGGTTAAAAAAATAAAAGAAATTGATTTAATTGATCTTGGATTGATTTCATTTAAATTTGGGAAAATCTATTCACAGGACATGAGACCAATTGTTCCACATTGCTTTTTGTGTGTGCATTTCTGTATTGTGTCACTCCTGGATTGCTTAAAGATAACAAAGAACTTTGTTTGCAAAGATTTGGTGTGGCGCTTGAACCAAACAATGGTATGTAAACATCTGACTGAAACACTTCTCCCAGGCCTGTATAAATGTGTGAAAAACGACATTCTAACAAAATGTTTTAGTTTTGTTACAAATATTATTTTTATACTTCAAGAAATGTCTTAATGAAATAAACAGTGATGAAATGTTTTAGTTTTATTATTTGTTTTACTAAGGTATAGTAAGTTTTAATAAGTTTATTGAACATGACAGAAGCTAACTGAAACGTTACAAATATACAGTTTTCATACGCTCAAAAGTGGGCAGAAGTATACTTTTATTAACACACCTCTGCTCCTGCAACCTCATTCCCATCACTTCCTATTTTTCAAGAAAATTATTAATTTCTTAAAAATTAATGCATCCAACAACACTGTTACCATCAAATCCTTTATAATTTAAAACCTTTGAAACTTGTGACAGTCTTGTTTCAAGATTAAACTGTTTAATTTACAAATTTGCTCTGAAAACCTGTTGTTTATGGTGAAGAGAAAAAAATAAAGTGATATTGCATTTTACAACAAAGTTGAATCGTTTTCATTATTTAAGAGCAGAATTCAAATTGAATCAAATTGTGATTAATCGATTCAGAACCTTGTGATTCAAAACTGAATTTAGAATTGGCCATGATGATACCTAGCCCTAATTAATATGGTGTGGAATGGTATTCCTGTGATTCTATTTAGTATCTGTGGTTTTGGTTCTTTTGGCGACACCTACAGGTGATTCTGAGAAACTTCATGATGGGAAAATAATTATTATTCCCACCAAAACACACATGATTAACAATTATTACATCCACATGGACGCAATTAGAATATAACCTGCAAAGAATATAAAAAACAGAAAGACTGAATAGTTTTGCACAGCTTAAATTCTTGTTATTTGTTCATTTTTAGCTATTTTAGCAGTTGAAGAACGTGATGCATGATGGGACAAGACGACATTCCTCTGTTCCAGGGTATATTTAAATGAAAACAATGTTTTTCTTGTTTTTAATTCATTCCAGATTTGAAGAACACAAGAAAACTATTTAAAAAAAAAACACATAGTAACTCAAATTCCACTTTTTAAAGGACCAATGAAAACACTGACAAGGAGAAAACAAAAAAAATCAAACGAGCTTAAAAATCAAATTAGAATCTGGTTGACAATCATGACACCCCAAAAAAATCTCAAAGAATTTTTACTAAAAACACTCACTCTTCCAGAGCTCGAGTCGTCTTTCAAACTGGGAAATGACTGAACCAAATCCGATGCCAGGGCCTTTTTGGTCTCTGATGAAGGACTGTAACACAAAAAACAGTTACACAGAAATAGTGAAAACTAGTTTAAATGTATAGTTTCTATACAAATACTATATGACAAATACTTATGATTACCGATTTATATTACCCGAAACTTGTGTTCAAAGTTTTGATTTGGTAAGTTGGCTGGAACAAATAAAAAAATAAAAAAAGCTAATTGCAGTTCTATTGTTGACTTATTTCTTTTATAAGAACAGCCAAGTCCATTTAACTATTTTATATATTTGCTGGGCAACTTTTATTACTGTGCACTTGCAAAAGCTTGCGTCAGCAGATTATGCTTTGGTCACCTGCAGGTAAGTAAGTTGTGCTTAATGACAACAATATTTTAGAAAAAGTAAACCCACATGCAATGAACTTACAAACTGTGGAATGATGTCCTTATCAGCTGATTCACTGGTACCACAGCTGCGGATGCTTGTTCCTCGGTGAGGGCTGGAGGTGCGGCAGTTGATATGACATCAGAGCTTGTAGGTGGGGTAACAGGCGCAACAACAGGTGGTTCAACCTACACAGAAAATCCAGGTTATTATAATAAACAGTTGAAAAAAAATCACAAATATTAAACTAAGAATCATATTTGCAATATTTAAATGATTATTAATTAACTGAAAATGTCTAGGCTATTTTTGTTCTAGTCTATAACCCAGGTCTATGCCATGTACTGTTGCTATACAGCTGGGTATTAAATAAAAAACTCTCAAATGTTTTTTATACACAACCCTTACTGCTTTGTTGCCAATTAATCTAATTAGCTGCAAAATGCTCCCCTACCAAAATTACCTTTTAATAAAAATGGTAAAATTTCTTGGTTTAATCCTTTTAATAAAAATATACAACTTAATATAACATTTGTTTTAATCAAGAAATGTGATTTTTAAGCAGCTATTTAGCACAATTTAGAGCAGGTGGAAGAAGGACTGAGCACTGATCAAGGTTAACAGTGCCACATGCTTAAACTTCACAGGCCTCTCTCCACTGCAGGCACTCTAAAGTGACAAATTTGAAGTTTTATTAGCATATTTCTCTATAAAGATATTGTTTGAGATTTATGTGAAGTTGTCAGAAGACATAAATTAAAAAAGAATGCAGTCAACTCCCAAATAATCACTATGAGTAGCAATGCAGACATGACATGCTGTGGATGTCAAAAATATATTTTAATATAACAAAAATATATTTCTTACCTTTAAATCTTTCTACAAAGTCTGTCAGCTGCCACTTTGTCAACGTGTTGATGACAAAGCTGTCCATTTATCTGAAACAAATAATAAACGAATTTATACACTCAACAGCATGTCAGGAACAAACTAGCAGTTATTTTGGGACATGGAGAAAGTTCTATCAGGACATGTTACCGCTGATATCCAGGCCATTCATCTCCCTTTTAGGTTCGACGCGACACATGAGCAGAGCACACTCACGCTGCTTCCAGCAGGAAACAGAAACTGAAAGTACGTTTTCTACTTTCAGGTCGTGTGACATTACATCCAATAACACAGCATGTTTAGACCATTGCAAACCTTCTTAGATTCTAACAAACAAACTAGAGACAGAGCTTCTTTTAATAAGTTTTAAAAAAAATGGCGATTTCTTTTCCCACAATGCTGTGCGCAGTTGCACCGCGGACCAGTGACGTCACGCTCCAAAGCTTGCGCTAGCAAGCATACACGAGCTAAGCTAAGCTAACTAAGCTAACAAATTAGCCTGCCGGAGAACAAACCAGTTAGTTAGCTGGGAAACTCAAAATAAACATGACCATACAGTTATGTACATTATAAACTAAGTTCATTCGACAAATGGCCAACAGAAAAGCTGAAAAGCTTTTCTGATAGCTTAAATGATAGCCATTTAGCCCTTATCATTTAAGCGCTAAATGGCTAGCTATGTTGTAGCTACCTAAACTAACAAGCCTTGATCGAGAATAAAAATGAATTACATGTACTTTAATATGTAACACAACACAGACACCATGAATTAGATATATAATGTGCACAAACCTTTTTTCAATGATTTGCTTCGCCTTAAAGATGATCAGTCAACTTCTCTCCAGCACTTGTGTGAGCTCAAGGAGCATCGAGCCTATCTCAGTGACTGGGGTTGCGGGCGCAGTTTGGTGGAGGAGGAGCACGTCTTGTCAACGTGATGACGTTCCAAGCAGAAAATAACCCAGGTGCTGGGTCAAGCGATAGAAAATAACCCTGGTGCTGGGTCAAGTGATGCATGTTGTGTTGATGAATTTTGAATAAGAGGTTAACCCAGCGGATGGGTTGCACAAAAACAACACTGTTCCCATAAAAATAACCCAACTCCCATAAGAATAACTCATATTGGGTTAACAATTTCATAACCCAGCAGTTGGGTTGTTGAAATAACCCAACCTTTTTTAGTGTGTGACAGGGCAGCAAACTTACATACTCAGGGAATCACAAGGAACTCAGGAGACAGAGGCAACAGGAGACAATGCCAGGACAACGATAAACACAGAGATACAGACTTATTTTTGATTTGATTTGATGTTCATTCATTCATTTTAAAAGAACAATACAAAACAGTTTCATCAGATACAAGGATGAATAGACTTTTAGCTGAATGGATGGATGAATAGACAGTTAGCTGGATGGCTGGATGGATGATCTTTAACAAGTTCTAAAATCATTAAAATTTAACCTCAGCTTGTGCCTCTGACCCAACAGAACCTCCTTCAGCAGCAGAACCCTCTGTGGTTCTCTGCAGGACTTCATCAGTCTCTCTCCTGGTTCTGGAGGAGTTCTGACCCACTCTTCTTTCCATTGTTGCTTCAGTTCTTTGAGGTTTCTGCTCAGCTCTCTGAAGGTCCCACCTTCAGGTTCAGGTTCTGGACTCTGACTGGGCCGTTGATTTGATTTGATGTTTATTCATTCATTTTAAAAGAACAATACAAAACAGTTTCATCAGATACAAGAATACAAGTAGGATAAAATGAAAGGAGCAGAAAGAAGATGAAATCTTATTATATCTGCCCCTTATTTCACAGTTTGTTCAACCAATGATAACCTTCAAACTACATCACAAAATGAATAAATCTACTAATTTATCTAACTGTAATACACAAACTACATCACAAAATGAATAACTCTACTTAATTTTTCTAACTGTAATACACAAACTACATCACAAAATGAATAACTACTTAATTTTTCTAACTGTAATACACAAACTACATCACAAAATGAATAACTCTACTTAATTTTTCTAACTGTAATACACAAACACACTAAGCTACATCATAAGTACAACATAAGTGTAATACACAAACACACTAAGCTACATCATATATAGTTTTTGAGCAAGTCCTTTTTGACCTTTTTCTTAAATGTATACATTGATTTTGCATTTTTAACATCACTCTCCAGAACATTCCACAATCCAACTCCCTGAATTGAGGTAGACCGTCCCTTTAAGCTGGTTCTGAATTGTGGTTTGATGAATATCTGTCCCTTTAAGATTGTAATAACTTTGTCTAAATTTCTTTGGATATTTAAAGGTAATGTGTTATTATGAGCCCTATACATAACTGATAAAATACTATATTCTACCAATTCCTGGAATTTCAATAAATTTAGCTGAAGAAACAAGGTGTTTGATGGGTGACTGAAATGTTTTCTGGTGATTACTCTTACAGCTCTCTTTTGTAAAATAAAAACAGGCTTTGTAATTGTTTTGCACGCTTTTCCCCAAACCTCAATACAATAGATTAAATGTGGAACAATGATTGTGTTATACAACATATACAGAGCTTTATCAATTAAAAAATCCCTGACTTTATATACAGGTACATGAACACACAGCATGACAATCACAAACACCTGGACAACAAAATGGAGGAGATAAGCAAGACAATTAACAGAGAGACCAGGGAGTGTAGGGATGGGGACCCATCACCTGAGAGCAACATGCTTACAACTGTTATCTTGAAGTTCTAGGGTGTAGAGAGCCACAGAAACGGTTATGGTAGGCCGGATTTGGCCCACGGGCCTTGAGTTTGACACATGCGATCTAGTGGTACTAAAGGTAACAAAAGAAGAAGAAAAAAACAGCCAAATATGTCAGCAGTTTAGCTAACAGACTTTGGAATGGGTACATTTTGTCCTTGTCAAACCTGTTGAAGAGAACCAAACTAAATACTCTGAAACTCAAACAACTTACTGTATAACAGTTCATGCACCGCTAGTTGGCAGTGTAGTGCAAATATTGCATAACTTGCTGCTACCAATTGTTGAATTTAATTAGCGGATTAGAATTAGCTTCCCCTAATTTTCATAAGACATTAGTGCTTTTGAAATTGCGGACCTAAATAAATTAATTAGTGCTTTAGAAATAGCGGAACTAATTTTTGGATTAGCGTTGCCCACCACTGGTTGTTTGCTATTCACAGAGGGCTGAGTGATACTAGCAATAACAGCATTGTAAGAGGAGGACAATGCAAAAATGATGGACAGAAACTGTCCATCATTAAACAGAGGTGGAGGCCTCCGGGTTCAACTGTCCACCCTCTTACAATGCTGTTATTGCTAGTATCACTCAGCCCTCTGTGAATAGCAAACAACCATCAGGGTGCTAATGATCCATCGTTAGGCTGATGGTCCTCCTTGATCATGTGAGCAGCTGGTTTCGGCTGTCATCAGCCAACTGGTTGATCCACTGTGAGAGGGTGCTATTTATAAGACTGAGCTGAATACAGCATCTCAGACTGAGGAAGTCTTTCGAACGAAAGACGAAACGTTTCTACAATTTTTTTGCTTTGTTTTGTTTTTTGAATGTCCAGATGACCAGACTTGGCTTTTTTAGAAAGAACAACTAGTTTTAGGCATTAACCTTTAATTTAACCATTAAACATACAATGACAAAATGTGGAAGAGTTACTTGCAGTTAAGGCCGGCGCAGAGCTTCGCGCTCCAGCGAGCGCGACGCCCCGTTGTCTGTGCGGCGCTCGCACGCGCCTTGCACAAGTCTTTGAACGGTTGCGCAAACGCGCCAAGCTCCAATTTTACGACCGCGTACGCGATGCGCGGTGTCTGACCAATCAGCGACCTCAGTTCAGTCCCCTCCGCGCGCAGCTGCTCAAGGAGAACGTGAGCTTTTAAGCAGAGCTCTGCCCGGTGAACAGGCGCGCACAGAATGCGCCGTGTGTGGCATCTAGGGAGGGCGCTGAGCTCTGCATCGGGCTTAACCTTTGTGCAGTTGAACATGTGGTACTTCCTGTTTATCACTGTTGTATTCAGCTGATCATGAGACCGGCTGCCGGCCTTTATCCACCTTTGACATTTTTCCAGACTCCATTTTTGGAAATGGAATAAACTTTATTTCAGCCTCTAAACACCCAGAGTAACGTGTCTGAGTGGAATGTTCCCCTCTAACAACATTTAATCATTTTTTTCTGATTATTTGTCACAAAATCCCTATGACAGCAAAGCGTTCGTAATGCAAAACCCCAATAATGTTTTCGGAGGAAAAGGGTGTGTAGCTCCTGCAGGTAAGGACAAATTGTGATCGCTCTATGATCAGTTGCTGGATTGATTGACAGATGGCTTCATGTCAACTCCTATGAAAACAATAAATGTGTATTAATGCTGTTTTCCAGATGTCTGCATTTTGAACTAAAAAAATAAAATAAAAACATGGTATAATGTGTTATATTTTTGACCATCTAGTTCGAACACCTTAAAACCAGATGAATTTTACTGCTTCCTGGTACATAAACTATGGGAACTGATTTTTATTTTTATTTTACCTAAACTTTATATTTTTAGCTGCTGATTGCTTCTAAGAGCAGCACAGCAGGCTGGAAACATGAGTGACAAATTATCACCATTTGAAATGTTTTGAACCTTTGAGTTACATCAGCAGCAGAGCTTCTTGCCAATACATGCAGGACACACTGAAGAACATTAGCATGCTGTTGATGTTTTGTATGCCTTTGCTTTTTGTCATCACAAGAGCTTAAGGAAAATATCTCTGTCCATTAAGTGATGGGCAGGAAGTGCATATTAAAGTTTCAAGAGCCTTTCTGGAGCACTTGGAGGCTTATAAAGCAGTTATTACTGTAAATGTGGAAAACAATTAGCGCTGCAGCTCTTAAAACTAGAACAATGATCATAAAGACTCAACAGTCTGAGGGTAAATGGGTGATATATAGTTTCACAAGGGGTATCCTGGAATTAAAGCTGTTAAATAAACATCTGATAAATATCAGTGTCTGCTTATCTGCCTCTGTCCTACACAACAATAAACCAACTACAGTACACACCAACTTGCTGTGGCTGCAGAGTAAATATTAGAACACATTTCACACCGGGATGCCAACTATAAATAGAGTGCAGGAAATCATCCAGGACTGAAAACCTGCGTGTCTTTGCAGGCTTTTAATTTGAAGCGTGTAATGACATATGGCTGCAAAGTACAGTAATGTCAGCGTTTTCCCCGTGCTATTCTCTGGACACTTAGCAATAAGTAGGAAAGATGGGACTGGTTTACTGCTGTTTGTGCAAACACTGTTTGATTTTTCTCTAATTAATGATTCACAGTCAGTAGAGGAGTGTTTGTGATCAGAGTTGTGTTTTGCATAAAAAAAACTGCAGTGGATAGCAAGAAAAATTAGGACAGAATTACCATGTTTTATGCCATGGTCAAAAATACTTCTCATGTGAATTTGATGCTTGTCTTCATAAGATTTAGCTTAAACAAACATGTTGTTAATGTTATCTTTGTGTACTGATGTTTTCTTCAGCCACAGATGAACTATCTAGTCTGTTTTAACTGCTTCCAGTTTGCATCAGCTAACACATTCGTGTTCAGTCCATTCAGAATAATCCAGTCTTCATGACCATCATCAGCAGATGTGACGTTTGATGTGAAAGACTTGAATAAGCGTTGTACTAAAAAACGAAATTCCAAAAGAGCCATGCTTTAACCGATTTGTTTCAGAACCTCCAGGGAAATCTTTTAATTGAATTATTTTACTCCAAAGACCCTTTGTACTCATTTTATATGACATACGGTTTATGTGTCGAACAGCTTGAAGAATAAATTTGCATTTTTTAAGTAGACAAAACCAAGTAAAATGTATTTTCTCATCTTTTGTGGGACGTTTTGTCAGCAAATCTAAAAAAATGGTTCCCTTAGGAAATCTAAAACTGTGTGAGCTAAATGTGATCAAATTTGTAGCAGCTGTCTTAGTTTTTTTGACCAAATCCATTTTGTCATTATTTCCTAAAAAAAAATTAAAAGTAGTCTTAATAGTTTTCTTTGAAAAGAAAAATGCACATTGCCTGCTGTACTTTATAACAGATATTTGAACAAAGATCTGCAATCTGTTGGTACTTGGAGGATGTGTTGGGAATGACTCTCAGCTACTACCACACCAGATTGTAGCCATTTTTGTGTTGTTCCAGGGCGATTAGCCATGGTGGCCATTTTGAATATGATTGACTTCAAAAGTAATTCAGTTATAGATGTTCATCAAGAGATTATTAAGTGATTAATGTCTCAAATTTTTTTTACATTATTTACATTATTAATTAGATATTTTTTAACAGACAACCAAAAACACAAGCCAGTACAATATTGCCTGGCTTTCATGGCAATAACGATCATCCTTGCTTCAAATACATTATGTTTATGCCTAAAACTACGGTACCCACCCCCCACAATTTTTTTTTTTATAATAATAATTTTTGGTGGCAAATTGACTCGTGTAGTAAATTCATTGTTGTGAAAATGAACTACAGTGATGTGAATTTTTAGGAAAATTTTATACAATTTGGTTCATGTTATGTAAAATGTGAATTACACGTTTGTATCATTTAATATGAAAATATTTATAGATTATTTTATGTGCTCCAAACCATAGGAAATTACAAAGTAGATCACTTCCTAGAAATATTAACAATGTGTGTTTGCTGCTTGCTATGTTTTTTTTATTTTTTATTTTATTTTTTGTTGTTAATGTTTTGTTTTTGTTTCCTGTGATTGTATTTGTCTAATCCATGTTTGGGTCCCCAACAAAATAAATTAAAAATAAGAAGAAATTAATAACAAATTCAAACTTATTAGTTTATATATTTTTTTAATTTAATCTTGTAGACCAAAGACAAATAAGTAAATTAGAAACATATCTACAGATGATTAAAGATCAAAACAAAAGTTAGTATCCTGTGTTATAATGAAAATTTAACTTTATTCATATTTAATGTGCGTTTAAAAAAAGCAATCACAACCACAGTATCAAAAACTCAACCCTTTTTTTTCCAAATGTAACACTTTTGTCTCGTCAGATAAAGTGATAAAATCTTGATAATGGGTTTTGAATCCGATTCTGAAAAAGGATTTTGTTCCGTTTCACTGATGACTTGTTGTGAACCACTTTCAGCTGAGCGTTTGGGGAACACTTCATGTTGTTTGTGCACTTCTCTCTTGAAGCCCAGCCAAGGTGTTCAGTAATGCAATTTGCAGGTTCCACCTCCCTGCCCCTGATGGGTTGTCAGTGATGGAGCCTGTGGTTGCCTAGCAACAAGGCCTGTTTGTTGCAGCGCTTCTGTTTATTTATTTACTACTGAGAGTGTTTATAAGTGCAGTGACACCCTATGTGTAGGTTTTTAGCGATATGTGTTGCACATGTAAACATCTTATTCTGCTTTCAGAAACAAACAAAAAAATAGTTTTTTATGTACGTTAAATAAAAACGATGCTCCAATTTAATACTGCATAGTATAAAAACTTGATTCGGATGTCTAAACGTGTATTTTCTAGAGGTGAAAAACATTCATTTTGATTTAAAGTATTGAAGGTATGCTTAAAATGACTATGTGGAATAATTAGATTTTTTAGGGCTTTTACATTATTTTAGTTTAGTCGCTATAAGACACACATACAAAAGTAGGTAAACTTAAATCTGAGCCAGGGGAAGTGTAGCAGGTGAAAGGTAGTTTAAAGGACAGATCTCAGAAAGCAGCGGGGAGAGAAAGAGCTTGAATGGAAGACTTTAGCTGTACTCGGTGTCCCCTCAAGGCAGATTCAGGAACCCAGTTTCACCCCACCACCACCCACATTATCCTAGCTTCCCTGAATGTGCGGCCTATTTTCCCTGTCAAGGTGGCGTCCCAGATTTAAAGATTCACCAAATGAGTGAAACAGTGAAGGGACGAGATTACATCTGTGGAGAATGGGGGTGTCACTGAAGTCTGTGTGACTGTTTCCACACTAAAACCATGATGTTGTGCACACTTATTCAATTAAATATACTAAATTATTGGTATTGATTTTATCTGTTTAACTCGTCGTTTTATTGTGTTTTACATTTTTTTAATTCATTGTGTGCTTAGCTTTGTAACTTTATTTTTATGCATTCTTTTATCTTATTTATTACTGATGTTTCGCACTTTGTTTCAGCTGTGGCTGGTGTTAAAGTGCTTTATAAATAAAGTTGAGGATGACAATGATGATGATAAAAAACTGACATGTAGAAACAGTGTAGATCAGGGGTGTCAAACACACGGCCCGCGGGGCGCATCCGGCCCGCCAGGGGTTTTTAGCCGGCCCGCGGATGAATCTGAATTATTTAAAAAAGAATAAATGCTATTTTCTTAAAAATCTGCAGTTCCTATGTTGTCCGCTAGAGGCGCTGTGTTTTAGTCAGTTCCTATGTTGTCCTACTCAAACCGGGTGCCTCTAGGACCCAGGGGCGCTGTGTTTTATTATGGGAGACGCAGCAGATAGCAATCGGAGACCCTGCTCATTTTCCCTGTGTCTGTGTGCGCTGCAAGCGTTCCTCCTGATGTGAAACAGTACAAAAACAAGATTTCAGGGTGGCTGAGGGAGTTTGAGAAACGATTTCAGGTCTTTAGAAGAATATAATACATCTTTATTGACAGGGAACAATACAACATGATTGAAATTACGCACACAAGATGGGCCGAGTGCACGAAGCCGCAGTCGTAACGGCACCGCCACAAAGGCGAACTCGAGACAGAATTTGCAGTTTTTCTCTCACCACTCACCATCAGAGCTTCTGGTGTGCCTGTTGACATGTTGAAATCATTGATTTGCAGTGTGATGTAGAATTGAAGGACAAATTTGCCTCTGTGGGCTTGGACACGTTTTACAATCTCTTACCACACTATCCTAAACTGACAGCAGTGGCTGCAAAAATGTCCATGTTTGGGACCTACCTAGCCTGGCCCTCGCCATTCCTACGCAGCTCCGCTCAATAGCCTATATGCCACGGGTAGTGGTGACGTACTTCCGTTAAAATATGACTCACACGCTTCACTTCCGGCTCTCATCTACTACTGTTGTTGTTAGCGGTAGCTTCTAGAACTAGACCATGTAAAAGACACAAAAGGTAAATTATCTGCGAGCTACTGGTACAACAAGAGAGATTTGTTGTGTGCCGTTGTGTCCAGTGAATAGCAGGTACAATAGAGCGCTTAGTTTTTTATATTTTAATGCCAGAGTTCGTGGCTAACCGAGTTAGCCTTAAAGCTAACACTCGGTTGTAGCCGGCGTTTTAAACCTCAGAATATTCAAGAGCCAGCATCAAACAGTGGTTAAAAAAGAGCTGTACCTGCATTGTTCCAGTGGAATAGATCCCTTCCACTTCCATGACCGGGGCTTTGGGAGAAGCAGCAGAGAGGACAGCGAGGAGGAGGAGAACACAGCTGCAGCTCAGTAAGAAACGCCGCAGTGAAGAAACACGATTATCACTCGACTCCACACTCCTGCACTTGTAGATTTAATGTTGGAGTCATGATGAGTGATTTAATAAAAGTTTGTAACTACATACTTTTAAAATAATATTCAGATTTTAACATATGTTTTCTAATCTGTAAATATGTTTGTAAACTCTTAGTAACTTCAGAGCTGTTACACCTCTGAAATATTCTCTGCTGTTTCCTTTAATATGAAACCAGAACTGTTTCACTCCAATTAAACATTTAATTTCCTGAGATGTAATTAATTTATTTTAAAGCATAACTCTCATAAAGAGTTCTCCGTTTGGTTTTTTACTTGTAGGTAAATATGAACACTTGTTTTTTTTTTTCCAGGTTTGCATCATCTGACCTCCTGATGTGTTTCTGGCCCATGACTGCTCTGCTCTGCCATTCATGGTCGGTGTTCACCAAGAACTGAGAGGAACTCCCCATCAAGTTCAACTTGTGTTTATTTGTCTTATACAGGTTAACACAGAGTTAACAGTACAATGAAGTGCTCAGGATGAGAAGAGCAGATTTGACTTGCTAAAAATCAAAGAACAAACTACTGTATGTATACTAAAAGCATGCACAGTGAAAAAGTAATTATAATATTCACAAAGTCCTGAAGAGAGACGGATATAACAATGCAGCAGGATGAATTTGAATTAACTACGGTACTGCAAGTATTTCAAGCTAGTAATATAAGCTAGCATGCACATAAAGTTTTAAATATATATATATATATATATATATATATATATATATATACACATACAGTATATATAATAATATATTATTATATATATGTGTATATATTTATATATACAGTATATATATATATTTAAAACTTTATGTGCATATATATGTATGCACATAATCAACATTACACAGGTTGTGTGACAGGTTATTGCACAAGTACTGTAGTGACATTGAGATTTAATTATTAGTTATTACCAGTTGTTCAGTGTTATTTATTGATTATTTAACTCATACCCTGCAGCCCGTTGAGTTCTTCCTGTTCTTAAATGACCTTGACCTTGGATCAAAGCAACAGGACCTCGCTGACCCGTACGGTGTCCATCAGTCCACGGTCACAGATTTTCACAGCAACTTTTTATTGACAGTACTCGGCTCTACCTGAAGAGCAGATACATAAAAATCTACCTGCAGACTTCAAGGACTACCCTGACACTACAGTCACACTACTTACTACTTGTAAGAAAATAAAATGTTCAAAACATTCTGACTTTTGTCTTCATTGATGTATTATCACCCAAAAAAAATGTGTACTGTATTTTGGTTTAAGACAGGCTTAGAGTCGTTTTAGCCATTTTATTAAAAAGAAATTTGATGATAATGTTACATTACTGTACAAAACGTATGAGTCAAGCTAAATGAGGCACAATATTTAAACACTGTTTAAATTATATTATTATTATTACATCTTCTGACTAACTCCCAGCTTCCTCGACTGCTTTTGGAGTATGCTGGTGAAGATTCTCAGTCGTCCAGGACATGTTTTCAACAAAACAGGACACTTCTTCCAACAGAGGTGGTGGTAGAAGAGTGGAGAGCTTTAGGAGGCTCTGATCCATTTCAAATGAGAGAGCTTCAATAGTGAAATTAAATTACTGCTTTTGGAGATTTAAAAACATGTAATCAGTCAGATTACAGTGCTCAGTGGAACAACTTGTTTGTATTTGGATCCAATCTCAGCTCCTCACTGCTTCCCTCATGTTTGAGCTGTAGCGGTGGTGTCTTCCCACGTCTCACAAACATCTAGGATGGACCAGGGGTTCCCTCATCATCACCAACACCTGCCGTGTCCTGTGCAGTGAAAGAAAACATCTCTTATTAAGGCCTGCTACAAACAGTGATTTAACAGGTTTGACTTCAGCTCAACTTTTGTAAACAAACTTGAATTAAAATAACTTTTGTTTCTAAATCTGCTCTAAATCTCCTGCCTCCTTGTTTGAAACTGAACTGTCAGGTGGCTTTGACTCAAACAGTGGGGCTTCTGGCTCTTCCTCATGGACTGTAAACACTCAGCCCTAACTGACTTCTCCTGCCTCCTTGTTTGAAACTAACATTTGTGTTAATAAGAAAACATTGTACAGACAAAACACGTTTACTCAACAGATTAGCGAGGCTAACTATGTTAGCTGTGTTAGCCTACATGAGGCAGTTTGGTGAACTGAAAACAAATACCGACTTACCTTCATATTTATTTATGTAGTTGGACACAAAGCTTAAATCCTTTATCCTTCTTAGATGTGGGCGCTTTAGAGAAGGTCTGAATTATTCTGTAGACATTATTAACAGTGACTGTCGGCAAGTCCTGCAGAGATCTCGTGAAGAACGCCATCGCTAACACCGTGTTGACTGCAAACCGGAAGTGCGTCTTACGGGTGAAGAATGCGGAAGTGCTGAAACGGAAGTCCGTGGCATATAGCCTATTCTCATTTCCCTTCACTGCTGGGTCTGGCATTTCTCCCATCCACAAGGATGTCTCCGGTAGGTTTTGACCGGACCAATCAGAGAACAGAAGGCGGAGTTTTGAACGACGTCGACTGACGTCGTCATTCAAAATGGCTGCCGCCACGAAGGAATTTTCAATAAAACAAGGTAAAAAACTATTATTTCTCTGCTGAGAAAAAATAGATTTCATAGCTGACGTTATATCAGAAGTGTTCCTGAGCAATCAGAGAGCAGAAGGCGGAGTTTTGAACGATGTCGACTGACGTCGTCATTCAAAATGGCTGCCGCCACGAACGAATTTTCATCAAAACAAGGTAAAAAACTATTATTTCTCTGCTGAGAAAAAATATAGTTCATAGCTGACGTTATATCAGAAGTGTTCCTGAGCTTAACAGTTCCTAAATCAATTCACGAAATGGTCAAATCTGCTGGATATTAAATAGTTTCGGTTTGATATTTTCCAAACAGCCTCGGGTGCGCTACGAAAATAAATGATAAAAAATCGAATTTTATCTCAAATGTTTCATCTAGGCCAACAGTCAGTAAATTAAAGACATATAATTACACACTGGTGGCAGAAAAAATATCCACCGAGTGGTTTCTGAGCAATTTATCTGATAGCCTGGACCTCGTCAGGCTAAACTAACAAAACTCTGCCTCCTGTTCTCTGATTGGCCCTAGTCCAAAGCGAAGTGAAGGACATGGGTCTGGTATCAACCAGGCTAGGACCTACCTTTGTGAGCAAGTTTTATCACTAATGAACATTAATAAAACAGCTGCGCTCAAAGCTCAATTTATGGGTTCACAATTGCTTCCTAGATGTGGAAAATGGATTTAAAATTAATTCATTTCTAAATTTTGATGGTTTTGATGCATTTTTAACATGCAGGAAAGTGTTTTAACAAAACTGTTTTTTTTTTTAATGTCCAGAGGACCAGACTTAGCTTTTTTAGATTTTTCTACCTGGATTATTGAGCATGCATCAGGATGTTTTAAAACGTGCAATCACTGATCGGTTTTTTAATGTGTAATGCACTTAAATGTTAAACTGAGTAAAAGTGTAAAAGGACAATTAATTTAATGTAAATATTTTTATAATTTATTTATTCTTTGCACTAATACAAAGAAAAAAAGTGGACTTTTGGAATGAGTACAGTATACTGGTCTGCCCCCCTGAGATCAGATTAAGCTGTATGTGGCCCCCATATCAAAATGAATTTGACACCCTTTGGTGTAGATGTTTAATTTGATTTTTTTGGAAATGGTATGAACGGTTAATATCTTACCTGTCGTACATAGCTCTTTGAATGATCTTAAAGGTATTGTGACATGATTTTGTAAATTTGAATATTTGTTAGAACATATATATCTTATATCATTGAGCTCTGGCCGTTTTTGCATAATAAATTATAAATATATTAAATTTTTATTCTAAATTATGCTAATTTTTTCTCTGGTACTTGCTGGGATACGCCCCTAAAATTCTGCGCATTCCTGCAATACGTCATCAGTGTGAGGTGACACATCAGTGTGACGTGACAACGGGCAGAAGGCAGAGCCTTGCCCGTTTGTTAAGTGTGTTAACTGCTTGCCATACAATTCATTTCCTGAAGGATCGCCTCTTTTATTTGTGTAACTTGAAAAATGCCGTCACGTTGTAGCGCATTTGTGTGTTCTAATATCAGCAGTGAACAAGTGAGCCTTCACAAATTTCCAAAAGATGACAAACTTTGTCAAGAATGGACCAGACAAGGACCGGTGGGTTCCAGGAGTCGTATGTCTGCAGCGACCATTTCACTGCCGATTGTTTTCAGCACCTGGTATAAAAGAATCTTTAGGATTACCAGTAAGATTCAGAAGACTTTTAAAACCGGATGCTATTCCTACTATTTTTAAAAGAAAATCTACAGAAGAAAGTCCCACAGGAGCTACCATGTCGAAACAACGCAGGGACCATCGGAAGACTGTCCAGGAGATGAGTAAGTCTTTGTGTAAACATAATCGGAGGTGTGTAGTGTTTTAGATTATAAACTATTTATTTTACGTGAGTTCATGTTGTTTTACTTTATACACTTTGAGTGTATAAAGCCAATTATCACGGCAGATTATGTTTGTTCGCTGCTAACAAGCTAGCCGAATCAGATAGCTAACACAATAGCCGCGATACAGGCCACGTTGCTATTTATGTATTTTTAAATTATGTCTGCGCCATCAGGTAACATCTCGTTTCTTTCTATTCGGGGAGGGTTTATTAATGAGAGTTTTGGAAGATTTACTGTCTTAAAATGATATATCGCTGACGCGACCGGTAATAAGCCGAGATAGCTGCTAACAAACATTAGCCGAGAGCCCGGAGCAAACACGTTGCTAATGATGTATTTTTAAATTATGTCTGCGCGATCGGGTAATTCTTTTTATTCGGGGAGGGTTTATTAATGAGAGTTTTGGATGATTTACTGTCTTAAAATGATATATCGCTGACGCGACCGGTAATAAGCCGAGATGGCAGCTAACAAACATTAGCCGAGAGCCCGGAGCAAACACGTTGCTAATGATGTATTTTTAAATTATGTCTGCGCGATCGGGTAATTCTTTTTATTCGGGGAGGGATATTAATGAGAGTTTTGGATGATTTACTGTCTTAAAATGATATATCGCTGACGCGACCGGTAATAAGCCGAGATGGCAGCTAACAAACATTAGCCGAGAGCCCGGAGCAAACACGTTGCTAATGATGTATTTTTAAATTATGTCTGCGCGATCGGGTAATAGGCTCTTTGCATCTGCGGCGCTGACGTCACATCCGCCTGAGCGGATGCGGCTCGCTAACTTCCGCTTTGAGGAACTTAGACAGCTAGAAAAGAGAAACTCGCGTTTCAGAAGCAAGTTAAACATTATCACGAACACTGCTGTGTCCCTAAGCATGCTGATGTAATGGTCTTTTAAATTTCCACGGACTTTTTCTTTCGGATTTTTTTTTTTTTTTTCGGATTCTTTTCATTTTCCACGGAGGATCCTCCAGACAGAAAATTGCACGTCTGCGAGTTCACATTGAGCGTGCAATCCGAAGGGATTTCCTATATACACATGTATGTGTATATACACATATATATTATGTGTATATACACATGTATGTGAATATAAACATATATTATGTGTACAGTATATGCACATATATGTGTATATATACATATATATATTATGTTTATTGTTATGTCTTAAAGAGCAGAGGAGGCTCGGACCATTTTTACGTATTTCTTTATTGAAGTAAGGAAACCGAGAGAGGACAAAAAGAGCGTGAGTGCTTGCGCATCTCACTGAACTTGGACTGTACCAACTCCAGAAAACCATGGGGGTAAATACACCACATCATCCCCTTTTAAAAATGGAGCTAACATCTTGATCTATATCAACTAAAATATACTAAGGTCACTTATTCCAACTTAAGTGCATTTCCCTGTAGAACTGAACAATTTCCCAAAAATGTACTTACTTAATAATCAGACAATATTATTATTATTTTTGCATCTAACTCAGATGTACCCCTTAATGTAACAAGAATAATAATAGAACATAACATGCATAACCGTCATGCCTAGATAAACACAAAGCTATTCAAGATATCGTCTTGGTGTCTTCCGAGGTCGTGTTGAACGCCTCACCACCACTTGGGAATCTGAGGGAACAGGGGGTTGTATCCCAGAGTCCAGAGCACTTTGTTCAGGTGCAACTTTTACATCACTTTGCTCTTGTGCTGGTGTTTCAGGGTCATCTGTATCTGGTTCAACTACAGCTTTTGCACGAAGCTGATCCCCATGTCGCCTGTGCACAGTGTCCGAGTAGCGCTCTTTAACTTCATAAGAGACCGGACCAGTTCGTCTTACAACCTGTCCAGGTATCCACTTGTGAGTCCCTCCCCCTGTGTTGCGAAGATACACAGCATCATCCACAGAGAAGGAGCGATCCACAGCTGTGAAGTCATGCTGGGCTTTTTGTCGATACTGTTTTCTCCGAACTGTCTCCTTGGTGTTTGGTTTGATGAAATCCAATCTGGTACGAATGTGTCTGTGTAGGAACAATTCTGCAGGAGACTGACCCGTCGTGCAATTTGGTGTCACACGGTACCGTAGCAGAAACGAAGAAAGTTTGTCATCAACGTTGCCGGGGTGGTGTGCCAGTTTTTTCATGCCCACCTTGAACGTCTGCACATACCTTTCAGCCAACCCGTTTGTGGCAGGATGTCCCGGCGCACTTGTTGTGTGCAAAATGCCATTTTGTGTCACAAACGTTTGGAACTCCGCAGAAGTGAAAGTGGTAGCATTGTCTGTGACTATTTGCTCAGGAAGTCCATATGAAGCAAACAGTCTCTTTAGCCTTGTCACTGTGGCCTGTGTTGTAATGTGTGGCATACGAAACACCTCCAACCACTTTGAATATGAGTCGACCACGATCATGAACATGTTACCGAGGAAAGGTCCAGCAAAGTCTATATGTAGTCTTTTCCAGGATTCTTCCATTTCCTCTGATCTCTTTCTCTTCACTGCTGCTTCACTTGTGGACACAGTCTTCTGAGTGTCTGGGTGTCCTGCAGCTTCATCTTCATCTGCGTTATGCTCCTTTGTATCTGAATCTTCTGCAGCTGCAGCCTTTGGTGGCCGTCCTCTTCGAGCAGGTCTCTTTGGAGCCGGCTCCTGCTCCTCCTGTTGCTCCTGCTCCTCCTGTTGCTCCTCCTGAGCATCATGTGGTTTCTTCTCTCTGAAGCTCTCCTCTTTTACATCCTCTGACTGGCTCACAGAGGGAGAACAACCTCTGTCTTTGTCTGGTTGTTCCTCATTTTGCTCTTGTTCATTATTGTCCATCACCTCCTGCTGAAGAGGGTATGTGTCGGCTTCATGGGCTTGGTTCACCGACACTTTGTAATCCCCACATAAGCGGATGGAAGCATCCCTCTTTAGCACCGGCACTATCGGTGCTGCCCACTCGCTGTGTCTCACAGGTGTAATGATGTTACATTGTTCCAGTCTTTCAAGTTCTTTTTCCACCCTTTCCTTCATCGCGAATGGGAGGGGCCTGTGTTTACAAAATTTAGGCGGCACCTCAGGTTTGACCACGATGGTGGCTTTAATGTCTTTCAATGTGCCCAACTCGTCTTTGAATACATCACTGTAAACATCCAAAAGCGCATCGAGCGATGTGTGTTGTAACTCGCCCATGTACTTAATCTGCTGCCAGTTAAGCCGGAGTTTTGTCAACCAGTTCCTTCCACATAGTGAAGCACCATGTCCTTTAACAACCAACAGTGGCAAATCTATGACTTGGCCTTCATACTCCACTTTTGCTACAAACTGTCCCAAAACACCAATACACCCACCATTGTAAGCTTTGAGTTTCACTTTAGCTGGCTGCAAGGGCAGGTGAGAGAACTTCTTTAAGTATGTAGGATGTGAAATGACACTCTTTGCTGCTCCTGTGTCAATTTCCATTTCTAAATCAACATTGTCAATTGCAAATGTTGCTTTATATCGTTCCTCATCCTCAGTATTAACAGTCAAAATGGCTAACTCCTCTTCGGGGTCTGCCTCAGCTGTCACATACTTTGTCTCTCTGCTGCTCCTGTTTGGCACAGTTTTTTCATGACTCTTTTGTACTTTAGCCCGACATGCTTTCTTTATGTGTCCAATCTTTCCACAATTATGGCATTTAGTCTCTTTGAAATGACATTCATTTGCATTGTGATTTTTTCCTTTGCATCTGTAGCACATATTTGTTTTTATTGGCCTCACCTTGTGAATGTTTGCCTCACTAGCCCATTCACCTCCAGCGCCTCTCAGCTCTCGAGTGTCTCTGTCCGCAGTCTCCATGTTGAGTGCAATTTCCAAAGCTTTTGCAAAGGTCAGCCGGTCCTCTGAAAGTAACCTCCTCTGGCACGCTTCGTTTTTTATTCCACTTACGAACCGATCCCTCAGTGCAGAATCCAGCGACGCACCAAAATCACAGTTAGCTGCTTGTTGTTTGAGCTCTGCGACATACTGGGCGACAGTCTGACTCGCCTTCTGGTTGCATCTATTAAAACGGAAACGTTCAGCAACTAATAAGGGCTTGGGTTCATAGTGTTCTTTCAAAATGTTCACAATTTCGCCAAAAGTCTTGTCTTTTGGTTTTTCAGGCTGTACCAAGTTTCGTAAAAGTCCGTATGCTTGAGCACCCATTACACTTAGCAACACCGCCACGTGCTTTTCTTCGTCAATGTCGTTAGCTTCCAGGTACTGCTCTAGCCGCTCGATATAAGCTGTCCACGGCTCAGCCTCTGGTCTGAAGTCATCTATTTTGCCAACTTGAGCCATTGTACTCACTAGTACTGACACTTGACGTCGTCTCTCCCCAAAAAGAAGAAGGAAAAATATATCCTTGTCGCCAGTTGTTATGTCTTAAAGAGCAGAGGAGGCTCGGACCATTTTTACGTATTTCTTTATTGAAGTAAGGAAACCGAGAGAGGACAAAAAGAGCGTGAGTGCTTGCGCATCTCACTGAACTTGGACTGTACCAACTCCAGAAAACCATGGGGGTAAATACACCACAATATATATATATATATATA
>JBBPBX010026423.1:16048-38117 GCA_038048925.1 Garcialebias charrua | reverse complement strand
ATGGAGCAGGTGTGTCTCTCCACTGAGGGAGCAGGTGTGTCTCTCCACTGATGGAGCAGGTGTGTCTCTCCACTGAGGGAGCAGGTGTGTCTCTCCACTGATGGAGCAGGTGTGTCTCTCCACTGAGGGAGCAGGTGTGTCTCTCCACTGAGGGAGCAGGTGTGTCTCTCCACTGAGGGAGCAGGTGTGTCTCTCCACTGAGGGAGCAGGTGTGTCTCTCCACTGAGGGAGCAGGTGTGTCTCTCCACTGATGGAGCAGGTGTGTCTCTCCACTGAGGGAGCAGGTGTGTCTCTCCACTGAGGGAGCAGGTGTGTCTCTCCACTGATGGAGCAGGTGTGTCTCTCCACTGATGGAGCAGGTGTGTCTCTCCACTGAGGGAGCAGGTGTGTCTCTCCACTGAGGGAGCAGGTGTGTCTCTCCACTGATGGAGCAGGTGTGTCTCTCCACTGATGGAGCAGGTGTGTCTCTCCACTGAGGGAGCAGGTGTGTCTCTCCACTGAGGGAGCAGGTGTGTCTCTCCACTGAGGGAGCAGGTGTGTCTCTCCACTGAGGGAGCAGGTGTGTCTCTCCACTGAGGGAGCAGGTGTGTCTCTCCACTGAGGGAGCAGGTGTGTCTCTCCACTGAGGGAGCAGGTGTGTCTCTCCACTGAGGGAGCAGGTGTGTCTCTCCACTGAGGGAGCAGGTGTGTCTCTCCACTGATGGAGCAGGTGTGTCTCTCCACTGAGGGAGCAGGTGTGTCTCTCCACTGAGAGAGCAGGTGTGTCTCTCCACTGAGGGAGCAGGTGTGTCTCTCCACTGATGGAGCAGGTGTGTCTCTCCACTGAGGGAGCAGGTGTGTCTCTCCACTGAGGGAGCAGGTGTGTCTCTCCACTGAGGGAGCAGGTGTGTCTCTCCACTGATGGAGCAGGTGTGTCTCTCCACTGATGGAGCAGGTGTGTCTCTCCACTGAGGGAGCAGGTGTGTCTCTCCACTGATGGAGCAGGTGTGTCTCTCCACTGATGGAGCAGGTGTGTCTCTCCACTGAGGGAGCAGGTGTGTCTCTCCACTGAGGGAGCAGGTGTGTCTCTCCACTGAGGGAGCAGGTGTGTCTCTCCACTGAGGGAGCAAGTGTGTCTCTCCATTGAGGGAGCAAGTCTGTTTCTCCACTGAGGGAGCAGGTTTGTCTCTCCACTGAGGGAGCAAGTGTGTCTCTCCACTGAGGGAGCAAGTGTGTCTCTCCACTGAGAGAGCAGGTGTGTCTCTCCACTGAGGGAGCAAGTGTGTTTCTCCACTGAGGGAGCAGGTGTGTCTCTCCACTGAGGAAGCAAGTGTGTTTCTCCACTGAGAGAGCAGGTGTGTCTCTCCACTGAGGGAGCAGGTGTGTCTCTCCACTGAGGGAGCAGGTGTGTCTCTCCACTGATGGAGCAGGTGTGTCTCTCCACTGAGGGAGCAGGTGTGTCTCTCCACTGAGGGAGCAGGTGTGTCTCTCCACTGAGGGAGCAGGTGTGTCTCTCCACTGATGGAGCAGGTGTGTCTCTCCACTGAGGGAGCAGGTGTGTCTCTCCACTGATGGAGCAGGTGTGTCTCTCCACTGATGGAGCAGGTGTGTCTCTCCACTGAGGGAGCAGGTGTGTCTCTCCACTGATGGAGCAGGTGTGTCTCTCCACTGATGGAGCAGGTGTGTCTCTCCACTGATGGAGCAGGTGTGTCTCTCCACTGATGGACAGGTGTGTCTCTCCACTGATGGAGCAGGTGTGTCTCTCCACTGAGGGAGCAGGTGTGTCTCTCCACTGATGGAGCAGGTGTGTCTCTCCACTGAGGGAGCAGGTGTGTCTCTCCACTGATGGAGCAGGTGTGTCTCTCCACTGATGGAGCAGGTGTGTCTCTCCACTGATGGAGCAGGTGTGTCTCTCCACTGATGGAGCAGGTGTGTTTCTCCACTGATGGAGCAGGTGTGTCTCTCCACTGATAGAGCAGGTGTGTCTCTCCACTGATGGAGCAGGTGTGTCTCTCCACTGATGGAGCAGGTGTGTCTCTCCACTGATGGAGCAGGTGTGTCTCTCCACTGAGGGAGCAGGTGTGTCTCTCCACTGATGGAGCAGGTGTGTCTCTCCACTGAGGGAGCAGGTGTGTCTCTCCACTGATGGAGCAGGTGTGTCTCTCCACTGATGGAGCAGGTGTGTCTCTCCACTGAGGGAGCAGGTGTGTCTCTCCACTGAGGGAGCAGGTGTGTCTCTCCACTGAGGGAGCAGGTGTGTCTCTCCACTGATGGAGCAGGTGTGTCTCTCCACTGATGGAGCAGGTGTGTCTCTCCACTGATGGAGCAGGTGTGTCTCTCCACTGAGGGAGCAGGTGTGTCTCTCCACTGATGGAGCAGGTGTGTCTCTCCACTGAGGGAGCAGGTGTGTCTCTCCACTGAGGGAGCAGGTGTGTCTCTCCACTGATGGAGCAGGTGTGTCTCTCCACTGATGGAGCAGGTGTGTCTCTCCACTGATGGAGCAGGTGTGTCTCTCCACTGATGGAGCAGGTGTGTCTCTCCACTGATGGAGCAGGTGTGTCTCTCCACTGATGGAGCAGGTGTGTCTCTCCACTGATGGAGCAGGTGTGTCTCTCCACTGATGGAGCAGGTGTGTCTCTCCACTGAGGGAGCAGGTGTGTCTCTCCACTGAGGGAGCAGGTGTGTCTCTCCACTGAGGGAGCAGGTGTGTCTCTCCACTGATGGAGCAGGTGTGTCTCTCCACTGAGGGAGCAGGTGTGTCTCTCCACTGAGGGAGCAGGTGTGTCTCTCCACTGATGGAGCAGGTGTGTCTCTCCACTGATGGAGCAGGTGTGTCTCTCCACTGATGGAGCAGGTGTGTCTCTCCACTGATGGAGCAGGTGTGTCTCTCCACTGATGGAGCAGGTGTGTCTCTCCACTGATGGAGCAGGTGTGTCTCTCCACTGAGGGAGCAGGTGTGTCTCTCCACTGATGGAGCAGGTGTGTCTCTCCACTGATGGAGCAGGTGTGTCTCTCCACTGAGGGAGCAGGTGTGTCTCTCCACTGATGGAGCAGGTGTGTCTCTCCACTGATGGAGCAGGTGTGTCTCTCCACTGATGGAGCAGGTGTGTCTCTCCACTGATGGAGCAGGTGTGTCTCTCCACTGATGGAGCAGGTGTGTCTCTCCACTGATGGAGCAGGTGTGTCTCTCCACTGAGGGAGCAGGTGTGTCTCTCCACTGATGGAGCAGGTGTGTCTCTCCACTGATGGAGCAGGTGTGTCTCTCCACTGATGGAGCAGGTGTGTCTCTCCACTGAGGGAGCAGGTGTGTCTCTCCACTGATGGAGCAGGTGTGTCTCTCCACTGATGGAGCAGGTGTGTCTCTCCACTGATGGAGCAGGTGTGTCTCTCCACTGATGGAGCAGGTGTGTCTCTCCACTGAGGGAGCAGGTGTGTCTCTCCACTGATGGAGCAGGTGTGTCTCTCCACTGAGGGAGCAGGTGTGTCTCTCCACTGAGGGAGCAGGTGTGTCTCTCCACTGAGGGAGCAGGTGTGTCTCTCCACTGAGGGAGCAGGTGTGTCTCTCCACTGAGGGAGCAGGTGTGTCTCTCCACTGATGGAGCAGGTGTGTCTCTCCACTGATGGAGCAGGTGTGTCTCTCCACTGAGGGAGCAGGTGTGTCTCTCCACTGATGGAGGTGTGTCTCTCCACTGATAGAGCAGGTGTGTCTCTCCACTGATGGAGCAGGTGTGTCTCTCCACTGATGGAGCAGGTGTGTCTCTCCACTGATGGAGCAGGTGTGTCTCTCCACTGAGGGAGCAGGTGTGTCTCTCCACTGAGGGAGCAGGTGTGTCTCTCCACTGAGGGAGCAGGTGTGTCTCTCCACTGAGGGAGCAGGTGTGTCTCTCCACTGAGGGAGCAGGTGTGTCTCTCCACTGAGGGAGCAGGTGTGTCTCTCCACTGATGGAGCAGGTGTGTCTCTCCACTGAGGGAGCAGGTGTGTCTCTCCACTGAGGGAGCAGGTGTGTCTCTCCACTGAGGGAGCAGGTGTGTCTCTCCACTGATGGAGCAGGTGTGTCTCTCCACTGATGGAGCAGGTGTGTCTCTCCACTGATGGAGCAGGTGTGTCTCTCCACTGAGGGAGCAGGTGTGTCTCTCCACTGAGGGAGCAGGTGTGTCTCTCCACTGAGGGAGCAGGTGTGTCTCTCCACTGATGGAGCAGGTGTGTCTCTCCACTGATGGAGCAGGTGTGTCTCTCCACTGAGGGAGCAGGTGTGTCTCTCCACTGAGGGAGCAGGTGTGTCTCTCCACTGAGGGAGCAGGTGTGTCTCTCCACTGATGGAGCAGGTGTGTCTCTCCACTGAGGGAGCAGGTGTGTCTCTCCACTGAGGGAGCAGGTGTGTCTCTCCACTGATGGAGCAGGTGTGTCTCTCCACTGATGGAGCAGGTGTGTCTCTCCACTGAGGGAGCAGGTGTGTCTCTCCACTGAGGGAGCAGGTGTGTCTCTCCACTGATGGAGCAGGTGTGTCTCTCCACTGAGGGAGCAGGTGTGTCTCTCCACTGATGGAGCAGGTGTGTCTCTCCACTGATGGAGCAGGTGTGTCTCTCCACTGATGGAGCAGGTGTGTCTCTCCACTGATGGGAGCAGGTGTGTCTCTCCACTGATGGAGCAGGTGTGTCTCTCCACTGAGGGAGCAGGTGTGTCTCTCCACTGAGGGAGCAGGTGTGTCTCTCCACTGATGGAGCAGGTGTGTCTCTCCACTGATGGAGCAGGTGTGTCTCTCCACTGATGGAGCAGGTGTGTCTCTCCACTGATGGAGCAGGTGTGTCTCTCCACTGAGGGAGCAGGTGTGTCTCTCCACTGAGGGAGCAGGTGTGTCTCTCCACTGATGGAGCAGGTGTGTCTCTCCACTGAGGGAGCAGGTGTGTCTCTCCACTGAGGGAGCAGGTGTGTCTCTCCACTGATGGAGCAGGTGTGTCTCTCCACTGATGGAGCAGGTGTGTCTCTCCACTGATGGAGCAGGTGTGTCTCTCCACTGAGGGAGCAGGTGTGTCTCTCCACTGAGGGAGCAGGTGTGTCTCTCCACTGATGGAGCAGGTGTGTCTCTCCACTGAGGGAGCAGGTGTGTCTCTCCACTGAGGGAGCAGGTGTGTCTCTCCACTGAGGGAGCAGGTGTGTCTCTCCACTGAGGGAGCAGGTGTGTCTCTCCACTGAGGGAGCAGGTGTGTCTCTCCACTGAGGGAGCAGGTGTGTCTCTCCACTGATGGAGCAGGTGTGTCTCTCCACTGATGGAGCAGGTGTGTCTCTCCACTGAGGGAGCAGGTGTGTCTCTCCACTGAGGGAGCAGGTGTGTCTCTCCACTGATGGAGCAGGTGTGTCTCTCCACTGATGGAGCAGGTGTGTCTCTCCACTGAGGGAGCAGGTGTGTCTCTCCACTGATGGAGCAGGTGTGTCTCTCCACTGATGGAGCAGGTGTGTCTCTCCACTGAGGGAGCAGGTGTGTCTCTCCACTGAGGGAGCAGGTGTGTCTCTCCACTGAGGGAGCAGGTGTGTCTCTCCACTGATGGAGCAGGTGTGTCTCTCCACTGAGGGAGCAGGTGTGTCTCTCCACTGAGGGAGCAGGTGTGTCTCTCCACTGATGGAGCAGGTGTGTCTCTCCACTGATGGAGCAGGTGTGTCTCTCCACTGAGGGAGCAGGTGTGTCTCTCCACTGATGGAGCAGGTGTGTCTCTCCACTGAGGGAGCAGGTGTGTCTCTCCACTGAGGGAGCAGGTGTGTCTCTCCACTGATGGAGCAGGTGTGTCTCTCCACTGATGGAGCAGGTGTGTCTCTCCACTGATGGAGCAGGTGTGTCTCTCCACTGATGGAGCAGGTGTGTCTCTCCACTGAGGGAGCAGGTGTGTCTCTCCACTGATGGAGCAGGTGTGTCTCTCCACTGATGGAGCAGGTGTGTCTCTCCACTGAGGGAGCAGGTGTGTCTCTCCACTGATGGAGCAGGTGTGTCTCTCCACTGATGGAGCAGGTGTGTCTCTCCACTGATGGAGCAGGTGTGTCTCTCCACTGATGGAGCAGGTGTGTCTCTCCACTGATGGAGCAGGTGTGTCTCTCCACTGATGGAGCAGGTGTGTCTCTCCACTGATGGAGCAGGTGTGTCTCTCCACTGATGGAGCAGGTGTGTCTCTCCACTGAGGGAGCAGGTGTGTCTCTCCACTGATGGAGCAGGTGTGTCTCTCCACTGAGGGAGCAGGTGTGTCTCTCCACTGATGGAGCAGGTGTGTCTCTCCACTGAGGGAGCAGGTGTGTCTCTCCACTGAGGGAGCAGGTGTGTCTCTCCACTGATGGAGCAGGTGTGTCTCTCCACTGAGGGAGCAGGTGTGTCTCTCCACTGAGGGAGCAGGTGTGTCTCTCCACTGAGGGAGCAGGTGTGTCTCTCCACTGAGGGAGCAGGTGTGTCTCTCCACTGATGGAGCAGGTGTGTCTCTCCACTGAGGGAGCAGGTGTGTCTCTCCACTGATGGAGCAGGTGTGTCTCTCCACTGATGGAGCAGGTGTGTCTCTCCACTGAGGGAGCAGGTGTGTCTCTCCACTGATGGAGCAGGTGTGTCTCTCCACTGATGGAGCAGGTGTGTCTCTCCACTGATGGAGCAGGTGTGTCTCTCCACTGATGGAGCAGGTGTGTCTCTCCACTGATGGAGCAGGTGTGTCTCTCCACTGATGGAGCAGGTGTGTCTCTCCACTGATGGAGCAGGTGTGTCTCTCCACTGATGGAGCAGGTGTGTCTCTCCACTGATGGAGCAGGTGTGTCTCTCCACTGATGGAGCAGGTGTGTCTCTCCACTGAGGGAGCAGGTGTGTCTCTCCACTGATGGAGCAGGTGTGTCTCTCCACTGATGGAACAGGTGTGTCTCTCCACTGATGGAGCAGGTGTGTCTCTCCACTGATGGAGCAGGTGTGTCTCTCCACTGATGGAGCAGGTGTGTCTCTCCACTGATGGAGCAGGTGTGTCTCTCCACTGATGGAGCAGGTGTGTCTCTCCACTGATGGAGCAGGTGTGTCTCTCCACTGATGGAGCAGGTGTGTCTCTCCACTGATGGAGCAGGTGTGTCTCTCCACTGATGGAGCAGGTGTGTCTCTCCACTGAGGGAGCAGGTGTGTCTCTCCACTGATGGAGCAGGTGTGTCTCTCCACTGATGGAGCAGGTGTGTCTCTCCACTGATGGAGCAGGTGTGTCTCTCCACTGATGGAGCAGGTGTGTCTCTCCACTGATGGAGCAGGTGTGTCTCTCCACTGAGGGAGCAGGTGTGTCTCTCCACTGATGGAGCAGGTGTGTCTCTCCACTGAGGGAGCAGGTGTGTCTCTCCACTGAGGGAGCAGGTGTGTCTCTCCACTGATGGAGCAGGTGTGTCTCTCCACTGAGGAGCAGGTGTGTCTCTCCACTGATGGAGCAGGTGTGTCTCTCCACTGAGGGAGCAGGTGTGTCTCTCCACTGAGGGAGCAGGTGTGTCTCTCCACTGAGGGAGCAGGTGTGTCTCTCCACTGATGGAGCAGGTGTGTCTCTCCACTGATGGAGCAGGTGTGTCTCTCCACTGAGGGAGCAGGTGTGTCTCTCCACTGATGGAGCAGGTGTGTCTCTCCACTGAGGGAGCAGGTGTGTCTCTCCACTGAGGGAGCAGGTGTGTCTCTCCACTGAGGGAGCAGGTGTGTCTCTCCACTGATGGAGCAGGTGTGTCTCTCCACTGATGGAGCAGGTGTGTCTCTCCACTGATGGAGCAGGTGTGTCTCTCCACTGAGGGAGCAGGTGTGTCTCTCCACTGAGGGAGCAGGTGTGTCTCTCCACTGAGGGAGCAGGTGTGTCTCTCCACTGAGGGAGCAGGTGTGTCTCTCCACTGATGGAGCAGGTGTGTCTCTCCACTGATGGAGCAGGTGTGTCTCTCCACTGATGGAGCAGGTGTGTCTCTCCACTGATGGAGCAGGTGTGTCTCTCCACTGATGGAGCAGGTGTGTCTCTCCACTGATGGAGCAGGTGTGTCTCTCCACTGAGGGAGCAGGTGTGTCTCTCCACTGATGGAGCAGGTGTGTCTCTCCACTGATGGAACAGGTGTGTCTCTCCACTGAGAGAGCAGGTGTGTCTCTCCACTGATGGAGCAGGTGTGTCTCTCCACTGATGGAGCAGGTGTGTCTCTCCACTGAGCAGGTGTGTCTCTCCACTGATGGAGCAGGTGTGTCTCTCCACTGATGGAGCAGGTGTGTCTCTCCACTGATGGAGCAGGTGTGTCTCTCCACTGAGGAGCAGGTGTGTCTCTCCACTGAGGAGCAGGTGTGTCTCTCCACTGAGGGAGCAGGTGTGTCTCTCCACTGAGGGAGCAGGTGTGTCTCTCCACTGATGGAGCAGGTGTGTCTCTCCACTGATGGAGCAGGTGTGTCTTTCCACTGATTGAGCAGGTGTGTCTCTCCACTGAGGGAGCATGTGTGTCTCTCCACTGAGGGAGCAGGTGTGTCTCTCCACTGATGGAGCAGGTGTGTCTCTCCACTGATGGAGCAGGTGTGTCTCTCCACTGATGGAGCAGGTGTGTCTCTCCACTGATGGAGCAGGTGTGTCTCTCCACTGATGGAGCAGGTGTGTCTCTCCACTGATGGAGCAGGTGTGTCTCTCCACTGATGGAGCAGGTGTGTCTCTCCACTGATGGAGCAGGTGTGTCTCTCCACTGATGGAGCAGGTGTGTCTCTCCACTGATGGAGCAGGTGTGTCTCTCCACTGAGGGAGCAGGTGTGTCTCTCCACTGATGGAGCAGGTGTGTCTCTCCACTGAGGGAGCAGGTGTGTCTCTCCACTGAGGGAGCAGGTGTGTCTCTCCACTGATGGAGCAGGTGTGTCTCTCCACTGATGGAGCAGGTGTGTCTCTCCACTGATGGAGCAGGTGTGTCTCTCCACTGAGGGAGCAGGTGTGTCTCTCCACTGAGAGCAGGTGTGTCTCTCCACTGAGGGAGCAGGTGTGTCTCTCCACTGATGGAGCAGGTGTGTCTCTCCACTGATGGAGCAGGTGTGTCTCTCCACTGAGGGAGCAGGTGTGTCTCTCCACTGATGGAGCAGGTGTGTCTCTCCACTGATGGAGCAGGTGTGTCTCTCCACTGAGGGAGCAGGTGTGTCTCTCCACTGAGGAGCAGGTGTGTCTCTCCACTGATGGAGCAGGTGTGTCTCTCCACTGAGGGAGCAGGTGTGTCTCTCCACTGATGGAGCAGGTGTGTCTCTCCACTGATGGAACAGGTGTGTCTCTCCACTGAGGGAGCAGGTGTGTCTCTCCACTGATGGAGCAGGTGTGTCTCTCCACTGATGGAGCAGGTGTGTCTCTCCACTGATGGAGCAGGTGTGTCTCTCCACTGAGGGAGCAGGTGTGTCTCTCCACTGATGGAGCAGGTGTGTCTCTCCACTGATGGAGCAGGTGTGTCTCTCCACTGATGGAGCAGGTGTGTCTCTCCACTGATGGAGCAGGTGTGTCTCTCCACTGATGGAGCAGGTGTGTCTCTCCACTGATGGAGCAGGTGTGTCTCTCCACTGATGGAGCAGGTGTGTCTCTCCACTGATGGAGCAGGTGTGTCTCTCCACTGATGGAGCAGGTGTGTCTCTCCACTGATGGAGCAGGTGTGTCTCTCCACTGAGGGAGCAGGTGTGTCTCTCCACTGATGGAGCAGGTGTGTCTCTCCACTGATGGAGCAGGTGTGTCTCTCTACTGATGGAGCAGGTGTGTCTCTCCACTGATGGAGCAGGTGTGTCTCTCCACTGATGGAGCAGGTGTGTCTCTCTACTGAGGAGCAGGTGTGTCTCTCCACTGAGGGAGCAGGTGTGTCTCTCCACTGATGGAGCAGGTGTGTCTCTCCACTGAGGGAGCAGGTGTGTCTCTCCACTGAGGGAGCAGGTGTGTCTCTCCACTGAGGAGCAGGTGTGTCTCTCCACTGAGGGAGCAGGTGTGTCTCTCCACTGATGGAACAGGTGTGTCTCTCCACTGATGGAACAGGTGTGTCTCTCCACTGATGGAGCAGGTGTGTCTCTCCACTGATGGAGCAGGTGTGTCTCTCCACTGATGGAGCAGGTGTGTCTCTCCACTGATGGAGCAGGTGTGTCTCTCCACTGATGGAACAGGTGTGTCTCTCCACTGATGGAACAGGTGTGTCTCTCCACTGATGGAACAGGTGTGTCTCTCCACTGATGGAGCAGGTGTGTCTCTCCACTGATGGAGCAGGTGTGTCTCTCCACTGATGGAGCAGGTGTGTCTCTCCACTGATGGAGCAGGTGTGTCTCTCCACTGATGGAACAGGTGTGTCTCTCCACTGATGGAGCAGGTGTGTCTCTCCACTGATGGAACAGGTGTGTCTCTCCACTGATGGAGCAGGTGTGTCTCTCCACTGATGGAGCAGGTGTGTCTCTCCACTGATGGAGCAGGTGTGTCTCTCCACTGATGGAGCAGGTGTGTCTCTCCACTGAGGAGCAGGTGTGTCTCTCCACTGATGGAGCAGGTGTGTCTCTCCACTGATGGAGCAGGTGTGTCTCTCCACTGATGGAGCAGGTGTGTCTCTCCACTGATGGAGCAGGTGTGTCTCTCCACTGATGGAGCAGGTGTGTCTCTCCACTGATGGAGCAGGTGTGTCTCTCCACTGAGGGAGCAGGTGTGTCTCTCCACTGATGGAGCAGGTGTGTCTCTCCACTGATGGAGCAGGTGTGTCTCTCCACTGATGGAGCAGGTGTGTCTCTCCACTGATGGAACAGGTGTGTCTCTCCACTGAGGGAGCAGGTGTGTCTCTCCACTGATGGAGCAGGTGTGTCTCTCCACTGATGGAGCAGGTGTGTCTCTCCACTGATGGAGCAGGTGTGTCTCTCCACTGATGGAGCAGGTGTGTCTCTCCACTGAGGGAGCAGGTGTGTCTCTCCACTGATGGAGCAGGTGTGTCTCTCCACTGATGGAACAGGTGTGTCTCTCCACTGAGGGAGCAGGTGTGTCTCTCCACTGATGGAGCAGGTGTGTCTCTCCACTGATGGAGCAGGTGTGTCTCTCCACTGAGGGAGCAGGTGTGTCTCTCCACTGATGGAGCAGGTGTGTCTCTCCACTGAGGAGCAGGTGTGTCTCTCCACTGATGGAGCAGGTGTGTCTCTCCACTGAGGGAGCAGGTGTGTCTCTCCACTGAGAGCAGGTGTGTCTCTCCACTGATGGAGCAGGTGTGTCTCTCCACTGAGGGAGCAGGTGTGTCTCTCCACTGATGGAGCAGGTGTGTCTCTCCACTGATGGAGCAGGTGTGTCTCTCCACTGAGGGAGCAGGTGTGTCTCTCCACTGAGGGAGAGTGTGTCTCTCCACTGAGAGCAGGTGTGTCTCTCCACTGAGGGAGCAGGTGTGTCTCTCCACTGATGGAGCAGGTGTGTCTCTCCACTGAGGGAGCAGGTGTGTCTCTCCACTGAGGGAGCAGGTGTGTTTCTCCACTGAGGGAGCAGGTGTGTCTCTCCACTGAGGGAGCAGGTGTGTCTCTCCACTGATGGAGCAGGTGTGTCTCTCCACTGATGGAGCAGGTGTGTCTCTCCACTGATGGAGCAGGTGTGTCTCTCCACTGATGGAGCAGGTGTGTCTCTCCACTGATGGAGCAGGTGTGTCTCTCCACTGATGGAGCAGGTGTGTCTCTCCACTGAGGGAGCAGGTGTGTCTCTCCACTGATGGAGCAGGTGTGTCTCTCCACTGATGGAGCAGGTGTGTCTCTCCACTGATGGAGCAGGTGTGTCTCTCCACTGATGGAGCAGGTGTGTCTCTCCACTGATGGAGCAGTTGTGTCTCTCCACTGATGGAGCAGGTGTGTCTCTCCACTGATGGAGCAGGTGTGTCTCTCCACTGATGGAGCAGTTGTGTCTCTCCACTGATGGAGCAGGTGTGTCTCTCCACTGATGGAACAGGTGTGTCTCTCCACTGAGAGAGCAGGTGTGTCTCTCCACTGATGGAGCAGGTGTGTCTCTCCACTGATGGAGCAGGTGTGTCTCTCCACTGATGGAGCAGGTGTGTCTCTCCACTGATGGAGCAGGTGTGTCTCTCTACTGATGGAGCAGGTGTGTCTCTCCACTGATGGAGCAGGTGTGTCTCTCCACTGATGGAGCAGGTGTGTCTCTCCACTGAGGGAGCAGGTGTGTCTCTCCACTGATGGAGCAGGTGTGTCTCTCCACTGATGGAGCAGGTGTGTCTCTCCACTGATGGAGCAGGTGTGTCTCTCCACTGATGGAGCAGGTGTGTCTCTCCACTGATGGAGCAGGTGTGTCTCTCCACTGATGGAGCAGGTGTGTCTCTCCACTGATGGAACAGGTGTGTCTCTCCACTGATGGAACAGGTGTGTCTCTCCACTGATGGAACAGGTGTGTCTCTCCACTGATGGAACAGGTGTGTCTCTCCACTGATGGAGCAGGTGTGTCTCTCCACTGATGGAGCAGGTGTGTCTCTCCACTGAGAGAGCAGGTGTGTCTCTCCACTGATGGAACAGGTGTGTCTCTCCACTGATGGAGCAGGTGTGTCTCTCCACTGATGGAACAGGTGTGTCTCTCCACTGAGGAGCAGGTGTGTCTCTCCACTGATGGAGCAGGTGTGTCTCTCCACTGATGGAGCAGGTGTGTCTCTCCACTGATGGAGCAGGTGTGTCTCTCCACTGAGGGAGCAGGTGTGTCTCTCCACTGATGGAGCAGGTGTGTCTCTCCACTGATGGAGCAGGTGTGTCTCTCCACTGAGGGAGCAGGTGTGTCTCTCCACTGATGGAGCAGGTGTGTCTCTCCACTGATGGAGCAGGTGTGTCTCTCCACTGAGGGAGCAGGTGTGTCTCTCCACTGATGGAGCAGGTGTGTCTCTCCACTGAGGGAGCAGGTGTGTCTCTCCACTGAGGGAGCAGGTGTGTTTCTCCACTGAAGGAGCAGGTGTGTCTCTCCACTGAGGGAGCAGGTGTGTCTCTCCACTGATGGAGCAGGTGTGTCTCTCCACTGATGGAGCAGGTGTGTCTCTCCACTGATGGAGCAGGTGTGTCTCTCCACTGATGGAGCAGGTGTGTCTCTCCACTGAGGGAGCAGGTGTGTCTCTCCACTGATGGAGCAGGTGTGTCTCTCCACTGATGGAGCAGGTGTGTCTCTCCACTGAGAGCAGGTGTGTCTCTCCACTGATGGAGCAGGTGTGTCTCTCCACTGATGGAGCAGGTGTGTCTCTCCACTGATGGAGCAGGTGTGTCTCTCCACTGATGGAGCAGGTGTGTCTCTCTACTGATGGAGCAGGTGTGTCTCTCCACTGACGGAGCAGGTGTGTCTCTCCACTGATGGAGCAGGTGTGTCTCTCCACTGAGGGAGCAGGTGTGTCTCTCCACTGATGGAACAGGTGTGTCTCTCCACTGAGAGAGCAGGTGTGTCTCTCCACTGATGGAGCAGGTGTGTCTCTCCACTGATGGAGCAGGTGTGTCTCTCCACTGATGGAGCAGGTGTGTCTCTCCACTGATGGAGCAGGTGTGTCTCTCCACTGATGGAGCAGGTGTGTCTCTCCACTGAGGAGCAGGTGTGTCTCTCCACTGATGGAGCAGGTGTGTCTCTCCACTGAGGGAGCAGGTGTGTCTCTCCACTGAGGGAGCAGGTGTGTCTCTCCACTGATGGAGCAGGTGTGTCTCTCCACTGAGGGAGCAGGTGTGTCTCTCCACTGATGGAGCAGGTGTGTCTCTCCACTGAGGGAGCAGGTGTGTCTCTCCACTGAGGGAGCAGGTGTGTCTCTCCACTGAGGGAGCAGGTGTGTCTCTCCACTGATGGAGCAGGTGTGTCTCTCCACTGATGGAGCAGGTGTGTCTCTCCACTGAGGGAGCAGGTGTGTCTCTCCACTGATGGAGCAGGTGTGTCTCTCCACTGAGGGAGCAGGTGTGTCTCTCCACTGAGGGAGCAGGTGTGTCTCTCCACTGAGGGAGCAGGTGTGTCTCTCCACTGATGGAGCAGGTGTGTCTCTCCACTGAGGGAGCAGGTGTGTCTCTCCACTGATGGAGCAGGTGTGTCTCTCCACTGAGGGAGCAGGTGTGTCTCTCCACTGAGGGAGCAGGTGTGTCTCTCCACTGAGGGAGCAGGTGTGTCTCTCCACTGAGGGAGCAGGTGTGTCTCTCCACTGATGGAGCAGGTGTGTCTCTCCACTGATGGAGCAGGTGTGTCTCTCCACTGATGGAGCAGGTGTGTCTCTCCACTGATGGAGCAGGTGTGTCTCTCCACTGATGGAGCAGGTGTGTCTCTCCACTGATGGAGCAGGTGTGTCTCTCCACTGATGGAGCAGGTGTGTCTCTCCACTGATGGAGCAGGTGTGTCTCTCCACTGATGGAGCAGGTGTGTCTCTCCACTGAGGGAGCAGGTGTGTCTCTCCACTGAGGAGCAGGTGTGTCTCTCCACTGATGGAGCAGGTGTGTCTCTCCACTGAGGGAGCAGGTGTGTCTCTCCACTGATGGAGCAGGTGTGTCTCTCCACTGAGGGAGCAGGTGTGTCTCTCCACTGATGGAGCAGGTGTGTCTCTCCACTGATGGAGCAGGTGTGTCTCTCCACTGATGGAGCAGGTGTGTCTCTCCACTGATGGAGCAGGTGTGTCTCTCCACTGAGGGAGCAGGTGTGTCTCTCCACTGATGGAGCAGGTGTGTCTCTCCACTGATGGAGCAGGTGTGTCTCTCCACTGAGGGAGCAGGTGTGTCTCTCCACTGATGGAGCAGGTGTGTCTCTCCACTGATGGAGCAGGTGTGTCTCTCCACTGAGGGAGCAGGTGTGTCTCTCCACTGATGGAGCAGGTGTGTCTCTCCACTGATGGAGCAGGTGTGTCTCTCCACTGAGGGAGCAGGTGTGTCTCTCCACTGATGGAGCAGGTGTGTCTCTCCACTGATGGAGCAGGTGTGTCTCTCTACTGATGGAGCAGGTGTGTCTCTCCACTGATGGAGCAGGTGTGTCTCTCCACTGATGGAGCAGGTGTGTCTCTCTACTGATGGAGCAGGTGTGTCTCTCCACTGATGGAGCAGGTGTGTCTCTCCACTGATGGAGCAGGTGTGTCTCTCCACTGATGGAGCAGGTGTGTCTCTCCACTGAGGGAGCAGGTGTGTCTCTCCACTGATGGAGCAGGTGTGTCTCTCCACTGATGGAGCAGGTGTGTCTCTCCACTGATGGAGCAGGTGTGTCTCTCCACTGATGGAGCAGGTGTGTCTCTCCACTGAGGGAGCAGGTGTGTCTCTCCACTGATGGAGCAGGTGTGTCTCTCCACTGATGGAGCAGGTGTGTCTCTCCACTGAGGGAGCAGGTGTGTCTCTCCACTGAGGGAGCAGGTGTGTCTCTCCACTGATGGAGCAGGTGTGTCTCTCCACTGAGGGAGCAGGTGTGTCTCTCCACTGAGGGAGCAGGTGTGTCTCTCCACTGATGGAGCAGGTGTGTCTCTCCACTGAGGGAGCAGGTGTGTCTCTCCACTGAGGGAGCAGGTGTGTCTCTCCACTGAGGGAGCAGGTGTGTCTCTCCACTGAGGGAGCAGGTGTGTCTCTCCACTGAGGGAGCAGGTGTGTCTCTCCACTGAGGGAGCAGGTGTGTCTCTCCACTGAGGGAGCAGGTGTGTCTCTCCACTGAGGGAGCAGGTGTGTCTCTCCACTGAGGGAGCAGGTGTGTCTCTCCACTGAGGGAGCAGGTGTGTCTCTCCACTGATGGAGCAGGTGTGTCTCTCCACTGATGGAGCAGGTGTGTCTCTCCACTGAGGGAGCAGGTGTGTCTCTCCACTGAGGGAGCAGGTGTGTCTCTCCACTGATGGAGCAGGTGTGTCTCTCCACTGAGGGAGCAGGTGTGTCTCTCCACTGAGGGAGCAGGTGTGTCTCTCCACTGAGGGAGCAGGTGTGTCTCTCCACTGAGGGAGCAGGTGTGTCTCTCCACTGAGGGAGCAGGTGTGTCTCTCCACTGAGGGAGCAGGTGTGTCTCTCCACTGAGGGAGCAGGTGTGTCTCTCCACTGAGGGAGCAGGTGTGTCTCTCCACTGAGGGAGCAGGTGTGTCTCTCCACTGATGGAGCAGGTGTGTCTCTCCACTGATGGAGCAGGTGTGTCTCTCCACTGAGGGAGCAGGTGTGTCTCTCCACTGAGGGAGCAGGTGTGTCTCTCCACTGAGGGAGCAGGTGTGTCTCTCCACTGATGGAGCAGGTGTGTCTCTCCACTGAGGGAGCAGGTGTGTCTCTCCACTGAGGGAGCAGGTGTGTCTCTCCACTGAGGGAGCAGGTGTGTCTCTCCACTGATGGAGCAGGTGTGTCTCTCCACTGAGGGAGCAGGTGTGTCTCTCCACTGAGGGAGCAGGTGTGTCTCTCCACTGAGGGAGCAGGTGTGTCTCTCCACTGAGGGAGCAGGTGTGTCTCTCCACTGATGGAGCAGGTGTGTCTCTCCACTGATGGAGCAGGTGTGTCTCTCCACTGAGGGAGCAGGTGTGTCTCTCCACTGAGGGAGCAGGTGTGTCTCTCCACTGAGGGAGCAGGTGTGTCTCTCCACTGAGGGAGCAGGTGTGTCTCTCCACTGAGGGAGCAGGTGTGTCTCTCCACTGAGGGAGCAGGTGTGTCTCTCCACTGATGGAGCAGGTGTGTCTCTCCACTGATGGAGCAGGTGTGTCTCTCCACTGATGGAGCAGGTGTGTCTCTCCACTGAGGGAGCAGGTGTGTCTCTCCACTGAGGGAGCAGGTGTGTCTCTCCACTGATGGAGCAGGTGTGTCTCTCCACTGAGGGAGCAGGTGTGTCTCTCCACTGATGGAGCAGGTGTGTCTCTCCACTGAGGGAGCAGGTGTGTCTCTCCACTGAGGGAGCAGGTGTGTCTCTCCACTGAGGGAGCAGGTGTGTCTCTCCACTGATGGAGCAGGTGTGTCTCTCCACTGATGGAGCAGGTGTGTCTCTCCACTGAGGGAGCAGGTGTGTCTCTCCACTGAGGGAGCAGGTGTGTCTCTCCACTGAGGGAGCAGGTGTGTCTCTCCACTGAGGGAGCAGGTGTGTCTCTCCACTGAGGGAGCAGGTGTGTCTCTCCACTGATGGAGCAGGTGTGTCTCTCCACTGATGGAGCAGGTGTGTCTCTCCACTGAGGGAGCAGGTGTGTCTCTCCACTGAGGGAGCAGGTGTGTCTCTCCACTGAGGGAGCAGGTGTGTCTCTCCACTGAGTGGAGCAGGTGTGTCTCTCCACTGATGGAGCAGGTGTGTCTCTCCACTGATGGAGCAGGTGTGTCTCTCCACTGAGGGAGCAGGTGTGTCTCTCCACTGATGGAGCAGGTGTGTCTCTCCACTGATGGAGCAGGTGTGTCTCTCCACTGAGGGAGCAGGTGTGTCTCTCCACTGAGGGAGCAGGTGTGTCTCTCCACTGAGGGAGCAGGTGTGTCTCTCCACTGATGGAGCAGGTGTGTCTCTCCACTGATGGAGCAGGTGTGTCTCTCCACTGATGGAGCAGGTGTGTCTCTCCACTGAGGGAGCAGGTGTGTCTCTCCACTGAGGGAGCAGGTGTGTCTCTCCACTGATGGAGCAGGTGTGTCTCTCCACTGAGGGAGCAGGTGTGTCTCTCCACTGATGGAGCAGGTGTGTCTCTCCACTGAGGGAGCAGGTGTGTCTCTCCACTGATGGAGCAGGTGTGTCTCTCCACTGATGGAGCAGGTGTGTCTCTCCACTGAGGGAGCAGGTGTGTCTCTCCACTGATGGAGCAGGTGTGTCTCTCCACTGATGGAGCAGGTGTGTCTCTCCACTGATGGAGCAGGTGTGTCTCTCCACTGATGGAGCAGGTGTGTCTCTCCACTGAGGGAGCAGGTGTGTCTCTCCACTGATGGAGCAGGTGTGTCTCTCCACTGATGGGAGCAGGTGTGTCTCTCCACTGATGGAGCAGGTGTGTCTCTCCACTGATGGAGCAGGTGTGTCTCTCCACTGATGGAGCAGGTGTGTCTCTCCACTGATGGAGCAGGTGTGTCTCTCCACTGATGGAGCAGGTGTGTCTCTCCACTGATGGAGCAGGTGTGTCTCTCCACTGAGGGAGCAGGTGTGTCTCTCCACTGAGGGAGCAGGTGTGTCTCTCCACTGAGGGAGCAGGTGTGTCTCTCCACTGATGGAGCAGGTGTGTCTCTCCACTGATGGAGCAGGTGTGTCTCTCCACTGATGGAACAGGTGTGTCTCTCCACTGATGGAACAGGTGTGTCTCTCCACTGATGGAACAGGTGTATCGTGAAGCGGCGCATTATGAGTGTTTGAAGCGGCGCGGCGGCACGCAGCCGTTCCTTTCCGCGCACGCGCGCGTCCGAAGCAACCTACGCGTTGAGCAGCGTCGGATCGAAAAGTTGATATTTTGCGGCTCGACGTTGCTCGACGCGTCTAGCAAACAATCGGGAGAGCCTCTGCTATGTGATTACACGACAATAGGACTTTTTTTTTTCTTTTTAAACTTACCCCATCGAGCCTCCATGAATTGGAACCAGACTCCGGTAAGAAACTTGGCATTTTAAACAGTTGCTACTCTCCGCTCCAGCGTACAATCACCCCAAACAGAAAAAAATGTTTTAATCTCAACAAAGACTGTCGGAGCTGCAGTTCGGCTCGTAGAAATCCCACTCCAGTAGGAACGGGGGTCACGTGCGCCCCCCAGTGCGCGTCATTAGATGCGTCTCAGTGTCTCCCAGTGTGACCGTGACAAGCGGCCAAAAGGGGGCAGCAGGAGCGTTCTGACAATTTAGGTGGGTACCCGGCATAACTGTGTCTTTGAACAACCTCGGGTTGGGAAAAAAAAAAAGATTAATTCTGACTGGACTGATGAGCTAACTGCTGGTCCAAATGCAGTCAAGGTCCAAGTGAATTGTTGTATTAAAATAATTCTAGTTTCCAAAATGTATGCAAATACTTTCATGGCTACACGATCATTAACAAAGAATTGTGTTAGTGCCAGAAGCAGCAGTCAACAGTCAGTGTTGCCATGGTTACATCTTGGACCAGGATAAATAAATAAATAAGTCTAAAATGCGCCATATTTAGAAAAACTAACATTTTTTAATAATAATGATTTTTAACGTAGTAAACATTATGCTTGATTGCAAAGTACCAGTGGATTCCTAAGAAGTGGGCGGGGCTTAGATCAACATACTGTTCAGTACGGATCAGTCTTTTAGTGGTTTGAGTATTCTCCTATTAATCAAGTGGAATGAATGCATTCATGTAGAAAAAGGAACAGCGCTAGGGTTGCATTTGCACTCAAAAAAATCATATCTAACCCAGCCCCAGCCCGTAGCCATCATTTCCGAACTCCACCCAACCGGACAAATTAACAGTAATTAGAGGTCCAAACCTGAAGAAACCCTGACATTTCTTAATTAAGCTTTGACTGCTTATAGTTATTAATGGTCAGCAGACGCGCGGACCGTGGTGAAGTTAGTTTTATGTTGGCCGTTGAACATTCGAGCTCCATGGCTTCAGTGGTGTGATCCTCTCGTTCTAGTTCGACTGACCAAAATTATTCTGCCTGCATCGGATTGAACGAGAGGAGCACCCTGCTGAAACCACAGAGCTCGAATGTCCAACGTCCAATGTAAAACTAACTTTAATGCGGTGACGCACAGCTGACTAAAAGGGGCAGAAGATCAGAGCGGAAGGTGTGTTTGTCCTTTCATGACCGTCAAAGAGCATTAAAACCTTGTTTCTGCTTACATTCTGATTTATTCAGATATGGACTGCTCTGACAAGTTTTGGGATTTCACCTGTTTGGGTCATCGGCCGCGTGCGTCCACTGAGTGCAGCGGCTGAATGAACGTCCATCTGGGCAATGGATTGTTGCCTGGCAGTATAATCCCATCTGAAGCTTAACTAAACTTTATTTGTACCTCTTTCAAAGCTGGTCAGCTTGTGGTAAAATGGCTGCATGCAAGTACATGTCTTGGACCTGGGGGGTATAGAGTGCATATCGGGAATATGAATGGAATGTGTCGTTATTGTTTGTCTTTGTGTGAGTGAGGATGAGGGTGGGTCTGTGTGATTGTGTCTGTGTATGAATGGCTATTTGTCAGGCTGGGACTTGGACTGCCCCCTCTTTGATACAGCTGGGGCTGCTTGGTGTCGCGCCTCTACCACGCGGCCTCCTAGTGGGGTGTGCCTTTGCCTACCGGCGCGCTTGGGGCCCTCGTTGTCGGGGCGCTTGGGCGTGTGTCGGCTCGGCCTGGTAGTTGCCTGGTGGGGCTCGGGTCCTCTGGTCCTGTTGGGCCTGGGCCTGAGGGGTGTGCGTCCTTGGTTCCCGGGCCTTGGTGCCTAGTCTTGGAGCTACATCGGTGCAGCGGGTTCCGGCGGGTGCCTGTGAGTATGTCGCTGTTGGCCCCGGGGGGCCATTGTATGTTGTCGCTGGTGGGGCTCTTCCAGTTCTCCCCTATGGTCGGATCTGGGGGGTGGGCAAGTGGTTTATCCTGTTTGGGTGGCCCTGGGGGATCCATGCTCGGGGCCCCTCTTGGGGTCTTGGGCTCTTGTCCCCCCCTTTGTCTGCCTTGGGTCTTGGGGGTTGGGTCTCTAATGCTTTGCGGTCACTATTAAATGTTCTGTTAGAGAAGTCTTATACACTTATGCATGCTCACAACCACACACTAATCAGAGTCAGAGTCAGAGTCAGAGAGTCTTTATTGTCATTTGCACCGCATGTGGTACATGTGATGAAAACGAGATTATGTACACGAGGTCCCAGTTACATCCAACAACAAATGAAAGAGAAAAACAGTAATAACATCTAGAATTAACTAAGAAAAACATCAACTAGTAATACACTAAGCCTAATATAGTGGGAATAAACAGCAGCACGAACATGAGTTTGTATGAGCAGATGGTCACAGATGAACACAGATGAACACAGCAACAAGAAAACAGATCAGCATCAGTATGATGTGATATTTTGCAGTGTTTATTTTTTATTTTATTTTTATTTATTCATGAGTCTAACAGCCTCAGGGTAGAAGCTGTTCCTCAGTCTAGTGGTTCTACACTTGATGCTCCTCAACCTCCGTCCTGAGGGGAGTGGGGCAAAGAGTGAGTGTGCTGGATGAGTGAGGTCTTTCATGATGCAGGTGGCTCTTTTCCTGCATCTGGAGGTGTAAATGTCTGTGATTGTGGGGAGACTGACTCCAACAGACTTCTGTGCAGCCTTCACCACTCTCTGCAGAGCTTTCCTCTCTTCAACTGTGCAGCCTCCATGCCACACGTTGATGCTGGAGCACAGGACACTCTCCACTGCACACCTGTAGAACGAGGTGAGAACTGGGCTGCTCAGACCAGCACGTCTCAGCCGTCTGAGGAAGTAGAGTCTCTGATGACCTTTCTTGATCAGGCTGGTGGTGTTGTTGCTCCATCTAATAGATGCAGGGATGCATATGCAGGTATCGTATGTATATATGTAGATGTGCATGTAACTGCATATGTATGTATGTATGTATGTATGTATGTATGTATGTATGTATGTATGTATGTATGTATGTATGTATGTATGTATGTATGTATGTATGTATGTATGTATGTATGTATGTATGTATGTATATATATGTAGGTATAGGTATATATATTTATAAAAATCTACTGCATAGCCATGAATATTCTAAGTCTTATGTGTTTTGTTGCTGTGTTCTGTCATATACTTTGCAGGTTTACAGACAGTGGTCGGTGTGTTTGCCTTGTGCTTTCTGTGCGTATTTGTTATGTTTTGTGGTCTTGTTTTCCGTCTTTCCTTTCTTTCTTTCTATTCTATTTTTTTATCATAATGGTGTGAAGAGGATGGCTATAAGGTGAGAAGGGAGGCCATCTATAAAAGGAAAAGAGAAAAAAAGAAATAAAAAAAGAAATGGCTGCATGCGGCTGGTGAAGTTATGGCAAGCCATGTCACCATATGATTGGATCGCGGCTGATACACTGATGCAATCAAAAGCCTGACACCAACCTGGTCCACACATCTAGCACATAATCACGGCATGGCCTGCCTCAAATTCGGGTCGGATCAGGCCGGGCTTTGGGCCCCGGGTTGGAAATGACAGCTCTAAACAGCACTAGGTGAACTAATGTTTCATGGTAAATGTGCATGTTTGTGTGTGTGTGTGTGTGTGTGTGTGTGGGGGGG
>JBBPBX010026422.1:9220-38118 GCA_038048925.1 Garcialebias charrua | reverse complement strand
TGACCAATAAGAAAATTAAGCTGCAATACCTATGTTCAACCCATAGGGTTACCGTAAACACGTTTTTAGACCAAATATTGCCGATTTAAACTAATACGCACAATTATGTGAAGATTAACACAGACATAGTGCTATACAACATTTTAGACACATTCTAGGGAGTTTAACAGCTAAAAAAAAAAATTTGAGTTCAGTCCCTCTTTAAGGATGGAATTTGCAGTTCTCTCCGTGCATGCGTGGGTTTTCTCCAGGTATTCCGGTTTCCTCCCACAGATCAGAAAAACATGCATGTTAGGCTGATTGGTAACTCTAAATTGTGCCTAGGTGTGAGTGAGAGAGTAAATGGTTGTTTGTCTCCATTTGTCCCTGTGATGGACTGGAGACATGTCCAGGATGTCCCCCACCTCTCATACAATGGTGGATATGGACACCAGTGACCCAAAAAGGAAGAAGTGGGTAAAAGACAATGGATGGATGTCAGAGTCATCTCCGCAAAAGGCCATAACCACCACAACATTATTAAACTTACTTTTTTAAAAAAAAGTACATTTTCAAATCTATTCAGAATTTTTCATGTTTGTTTTGCAATGCAGCAAAAACCAACTAAAGTTGCTTCATAGTAACAGAAAGCTGATGAACTGCCGGTATTTGGATGTAAAGCAAAAGAACTGATCTCACAGCAGAGTTTTTCTCTGCTAGCTGCGCTTTTGTGCATACTCTTATTGCACTTTCTGACTGTCGCACAGTTATTCATTTTTGTTCTCATCTTTTCTTCAGACATTTAGAGAGGGAGCTAGAGAACCAGAAGGCTCAGAAGGCTCGTTTCCAGCAACAAATGGGAAAACTGGACGAAGACATGAAACAGAATCAAGGGTTGCAGAGAAGAGCACAAGCGGAGCAAAAAAACATTAAGGCAACTTTTTGTTCTCTGAGCAACTGTTCTTGTGTCTGAAGTTAAAAAAATAATTTGTCCATTTTGCTGTGAAATGTGAATTTTATTGCTTCAAAAAAATACAGCTATTGATCCAACAAAGTTAAGTCAGGCCCTCTGGACAGTTTTTATTTTATTTATTTATTTATTTTGTTGTTGAAACTAGTGTTGTAGTACTCGAGACCGGTCTTGGTCTTGAGACCGGTCTTGTGACCACTTTTTGATGGCCTTGGTCTTGTCTCATACTCGATCGCGTTTGGACTCGGTCTTGTCTCGGACATTGAGGACTTGAGATTTTATTTCAAGACTAGTCAAGAACACAACTGTGGAAATATCACTAAACTACTATAAACTGGACGTTTATTTGTTAACATCTTTGTTTTTATTGGATGCAAAACGTACTGATTCAAATCCAAGTGATAATGTGACTCATTGTTAAATACATTTTTTGTTGCCGCTGTCACGCCCATCCCATTTCACTCATATGCGTCACTCCCAGTGTTGCCAGATTAGGTGGTTTACTACTACAGTAATTGGGCGGTTTTTATTCTGATTTTGCTGGGAACTCTGGGAAGATTTTAGTTGGATTGTTGCATTTTGCCACATATTGTTAAATTACCTTGGTTTGTACTGATGCGCGTTCGTGTTCAAACAGTAAAACTAAATATACAGTAACAATATATTGATTGGGTGGATTTTTATTTATTTATGATATGGTGGTTTTTAACAGATTTTGAGCTGGAAAACCTCAACTCTATCTGGCAACACTGGAAGAAAGTGAGACGTGATTGTCTGGGCGCGGAAGAAGATATCTGCCAAATTATCAGTTACAAAATGTGTCTATTTAAATCACAAAGAATATACTTGTAACTAATGTCCAGTTATGTAACTTTTTTTAGATGTACCGGTATATCTACTACTTTATTGAAACCACTGTGCAACTATATGGTTATCCTTGGTCTTGAGTTCAGACTTATGAAGAACGTTGTGCCACTGCAGTTTTTTAAGGCTTGGCATGTGATGAAACTGCTTCCAATTTAACAGTTGTGTAATTTTATTGTTGAATCACATGAAGTTAGGCCACTGAATGTCTGATTTCTTTGTTATGTAGCTTTGAAATTTTATAAAAGCTGATATATACATTCAAAAGCAAACAAAGTTGCAGTACGCAACTTCTATAAAAATATTTAATAATGAAAATTTTTATTTTATTTGAGGTCTTGGTCTCGACTTGGTCTCGCCTTCCCTCGGTCTTGGTCTCGACTTGGTCTCGGACCCTAAAAGTCTTGGCCTTGTCTTGGTATCGGTAAACTCTGGTCTTGGTCTTGACTTAGTCTCAGCTTAGGTAGTCTTGAACACAACACTTGTTGAAACCTTTCATCCTAGTTGGCCCACTACGTGAGTGTTCTGATTATGGGACGGAGTTTGTTGTGGCTCTTCAGGCTGATTAAGTCCTTTGGATGAAGGACGATGTGTTTCATCATAAAAAGAAAAGAAAAGAAACCGTCCTGAGGACCTGACTTAACTTTGTTGGATTTTTTTTAACCTGGATTATTGAGCATGAACTTTAATATGAGCTATTGATATTTACTAGTGAGTGATCAAGTTTATTTACTAATGACAAGGGTCTTATGAATATTTCAGAACAAACTATTTTTAACCTTTTTTATTATTTTTCTTTAATTTGTACTTTCTTTTTGGTTCTGTTGTTTCTAATAACGTAAGAAGATTTTATTACTTAACTGTAATTTTAAACTAAATCTTGACTTTAGAGTCTAAAAGACAAAAAATCAAGGCTGCTACATAATTACAGTCCCAAATTCTTTGGGATGCATTATTTGGGATAATATGATGCAAAATAAATTTGATAATAGTGAAGTTTGTGTATTTGTTCTAGGAAAAAGCCACAAAGTGTGAGCTTGAGCTGACGGACCTAAAGAATGTGGAGGAGCCTCAGTCAGAGGACCTCAGTCCTCTGGTTAGTATACATCACACATCTTCTGTGTGCTAGAAAACTAACAATATGTGCACCTGTGCCATCAGCTACCACACTCTGACTTTGCTGTCGTCTAATTCATCACAGGAAGAAGATCTTCAAGAGATTGCTGCAAAGATTTCTTCTAAGCGCACAGAATTCGAGGAAGCTAAAACCCAGTTGGCCCAACTCAAGGCCGACTATGAAAAGGCAGAGCAGGAATACAAGCTGCATAAAGACGCTATTAGCACCATCGCTGAGGAGGCTGATTCTGTCAAGGTAATACTGTGACTTTGGTACAGCTTGCGAATCTTCTAAATCAGAAAACCCAAAAAACAACATTCAACATTTATTTAAACAGGTTAGTCCCATTGAGCCTTGGGGACTCATTTACAAGAGAGACCTGAATTTTAACAAAGACTGATGACAACAGAGGACAACAGACTATAAAAGATTATCATAAATAGGCATGTAACGAGATCTCGTTGTACGAGATCTCGCGATATTAAACTCCCGCGATATCTCTCGTTGAGAGGTAACGTTGTCTCGCGAGACGCTAATGCTAGCAGCCCCTAGCAAGTCAGCGTCACGGACAGCATGGCTTCGCCGGATGAAGTTGCTATAGAAGACGCCCCAACTACTGATGGAGGGTCCCGGTGCCGCAGACGCCTCTACATTGATGGAGGGTCCCGGCGCTGCCGACGCTGCCCCGGATGTAAAGACACACTTGCGTAAACACCGGTGTGACCGGTGTTGCCAGATAGAGTCCCACCCACCCAAAGCACTCTTTACCCGCAAAAGTCAGAAGGAAAATCGCGGTGAACCGCCCAATCTGGCAACACTGGTGAGTGACGGCTGCAGATTCAGTGCTGATGCGGATATTTATGTTCAATTTTTGGAAAGTCCTGCGTGAATATCTATTTTTTTAAACAAAGTTGAACGTTCTAAGGTCTAAGGAGATTCAATCAGTAAAATGAAGACATCAGTTGAGTTTGTAATACATGTTAAAACAGAATAAAAGCCTTTTTGCGGCATAAAACCGATCTTTGAAGTTTTCTTGAACTAATATTAAAATCTCGTCTCGTTCTCGCAAACTCTGTAATTTGTCTCGTCTCGTGTCGAGAGTTTTGTGTATCGTTACACCCCTAATCATAAAGGATGCGTACAAATTATTTTATTTTTTTTACAAGTGAAAATAAAATGGTAATTAAAAGGATAATAGGAAAAGTAGTGAAAAAACCCAGCTAGATTGTAAGGCGGTGTAGAATACTACAAACAGGAATTTCATTTTACGTGTTGAGTAAAATGAATTTTATTCTTATAGTCTCTAAATATAGAATGGTATTTTTCAAATATTTTATTGGTAGCAGTTTTTAGAGAACACAGAAAACTACAAATTCAAAAATGGTCCTTCTAAATCTTAAACCTTTAAAAAAATATTAATTTTAAATGGGGACTCACCAGAGAAGATGAAGATGAACTAGAAGAGATGGAGATGAATTATTAGCTGTCCAGTGATGATGATGAAGGTGATGAAGATGAGATGAAACCAGGGGCTTTGGCTTCGTCCTTCATAATAAAAATGTGATATTGCATCCTTTTCCAGAACAGGCCCGTTTTGTCCACATTAAAAACTTGTTCAGACCTGTAACCCCCCTCGGCGATCACATCTTTGAACATCGTGTTAACAACCTCCTCCACTCCTGCCTGTCAGCGGACACAGCCTCTCCATGCAGAAAAACGCTTTTTAATCCAAATCTATTTGAAATGTGTTGAACCATCCTTTGTTGACACTAAATGCAACTAAATGCTGCTGCTTCCTGCTGCTACAAGACGATCATAAAGTTGTTTCACCTTTGTCAAGATGGTGTTAGTATCCAAAGTGATGTTGTGTTTTTTTTTTTTTTTTTTTGCAATCATTACGACCAATGCAGTTTCCAGCTTCAATCGTACCGTAAAGGCGGCAAACATCCGTGTAGGTACGGCCAACCTAAAGTCTGTCCAGAAGTTCCACTTTCTCTTTAAAGAGGAACTAAATGCAAATTTAACCTTTTTTAGCTGATAAACTCCCTAGAATGTGTTTAAAATGTTTCATAGCACTATGTCTGTGTTAATTTTCATGTAATTGTTCGTATTTGTTTAAATCGGGAATATTTGGTCTAAAAACGTGTTTACGGTAGCCCTATGGGTTGAACAGAGGTTATTGCACCTTAATTTTCTTGTTGGTCTAGGATTCGCAAAGTGACGTGTTTTCGCTAGCCTGGTTAAAACCAGACCCTTGTCCTTCACTTCGCTTCGTACTAGGGTCTGGAGTTTTTCCATAGAGAACCGATTCTTGCTGGAGGCGTGGCCTCTGCTGAGGAACAAAACCATTGGATCTTAGTAAAATTTTGAACAGGGAAAAGCATTCTGCTCCCTCCCCCTCAGAGCCATATATGGTCTGCTTCCCCTGCTCTGGTGAACTTGACATCATCATCAGCTGCGCCTCCTCCACAAGCCTCTCGCTGCCGCTGCATATCAGAGTCATGCTGGATCCCCACCGCACGCATCTCGCGCAGCCGAAGCAGCCACTTTACATTGAAGTCTATGGGGACGCGAATCTTGGAGCAGCGGGTCGTGTCGCGGCGCATCCACAGCATACAAGCAGCGCGAAAGTGAGCAGCAGCTGTTTCCTACTCCCGCGTCGCATCCGAGCAGCGACTGTGCTGCTCGGCAGCGCAGCTGTGGAAGCACGCCATTCCGTGCTTCCACAGCTAGATTCAGCTCGCTGCTCAGCAGCAAACAATCAGGACCAATCAGGAGAGACTCTGCCATGTGATCACGCAACGACGACGGGACGGAATTAGGTGGGCACCGCGCGAAACGTTTAACAGATGAAAAAAATCCCGCGGTAAACATGGAGGAGAAACTTACAGCAGGTCGTCAAACTGGGGGCGGGTGACACGGAAGTACCGCTGAAAGCGCTCCTCGTCTGCGCGCAGCTCCTGGATCAGATGGTGAAATTCACCGAATCCATGACGCCTCTCTAATGTGGGGTGAATCCAGAATCGTTGTTGTGCACGGCGTCTGCGTGTTGCTGCTTTGTAGATTAAGTACAAGGCAATTCTTCGTATTGCGTCCGCCATTTTTCTGAGACCGGAAATAAACAAACACCGGAGCGGAAGAGGACCAACACGCTCCTCCTCCCACTGCAGACGCGTTAGATGAGGACAGTCATCTGTTGACAAGCAGCCAGTACAGTGCGTTTGGAGATTTTTGGAAGCGCAATATGCTTTAGGTGAGGATGAGGCATCAGAGTAAGAGAGTCTTTATTGTCATTTGCTGGTGAAGATTCTCAGTCGTCCAGGACATGATGAAATCAAAAAAGGCGTTCAATACAGGATCAACTGGACTTTATTTGTTGCAGAAAACGTTTCGACTTCTGTCCAGAAGTCTTTTTCAATTCTGAATGGAAGCTGTGAGAACGAGAAGTTTTATACAGGCTTACAAGTCACGCACCAACATATGAAATTGGAAACTGAGATAACACCACAAATTAACTAAAATGCCCATTCTATTTAAATTGACAAAACGACACATCCCAGCTTAAACAAAAGGGGGTTTGTAACACATACCGTATTTTCCGTTGTATTGGTCGCACCGTTGTATAGGTCGCAGTGTCCAATATTTATCAATAAATTGGAAAAATCCATAAATAGGTCGCACGGGTGTATAGGTCGCACCTACGTCACCGCCGACGTAACGCGTCATCCACCGCTGACGCACCGCGTGACCGCTGAGTCAACCCGGCAATATGGACCGAGTGTTTAGCTCTGCTGCTAATGTCTGCCAGAAGCTAACAAAGCTAAAAACGAGAGGAGTCCGTCTCTCAGAAAATGAATAAAAAATTGAATTTTATGTCAAATGTTTTCTCGAGGCCATAGTAACGTACATTAAAGCTCCTATAATTACATTCTGTATGCAGAATAAATATACACCGAGTGGTTTTGAAGCCATTTACGACGTTAACAGAAGTAAACAGATATAAAACAAAGCCTAACACGAGACCATGCCCGCCTCTGACACGAATAAAAATCGAATCTCATCTCAAATGATTCATCCAGGACATAGTTAAGTACATTGGAGTGGTATAATTACTCTGTAAGCAGAAATAAATATACACCGAGTAGTTTTGAAGCTATTTAAGCAAACCGAAGTAAAACCACAAGCTAAAAAAGCTAAAAACGAGAGGAGTCCGTCTCTCAGAAAATGAATAAAAAATCGAATTTTATGTCAAATGTTTTCTCGAGACCATAGTAACGTACATTAAAGCTCCTATAATTGCATTCTGTATGCAGAATAAATATACACCGAGTGGTTTTGAAGCCATTTACGACGTTAACAGAAGTAAACAGATATAAAACAAAGCCTAACACGAGACCATGCCCGCCTCTGACACGAATAAAAATCGAATCTCATCTCAAATGATTCATCCAGGACATAGTTAAGTACATTGGAGTGGTATAATTACTCTGTAAGCAGAAATAAATATACACCGAGTGGATTCAATGTTATTTATAACAAATACAGAAGCTAACACTCGAAGCTACATGCTACAAAAAGATCGTTTTTTTTTTTTTACCTCAAACATCTAATAAAGGTACTCACTTGTAAACGTCCCCACTGTGATTCCATTCTGTAAGTTTCAGAAAAATCCGCTGAGTGGTTCTTGACTTATCTTGCTAACAAACAGCAAACAAACAGAGCTAACAGAAGCTACCTCCAGCCCAGAGGCAGACAGAATCAGTCAGAGCAGAGGAGCGTTTTTTCGGGCACAGGAGGAGAAGGTCCTCGCTACTTGCACAGGAGCTGGAAACGTTCTTCTTCTTGGGTTGGTGTACTGGTACTCATGCCCCTAGCGGTTACAGCACTTGCACTGCCCCCTGGTGGCCGAAACTGGTACTGCACGTGCACTGCCCCCTGGTGGCCGAAACTGGTACTGCGCCATTTTATGCAACAGGGAAAAAGGGCCATAACTCAGCCAAAAATTGGTCTAAAAATATGAAAAAAAATCCATAAATAGGTCTCACCGGTGTATAGGTCGCAGGCCTTGAAAAACCCATAAAAAGGTGCGACCTATACACCGGAAAATACGGTACATGTAAATTGAAAGATCACACCTAACAGTAGGAGGTTCCCTTGAGGTCTCCTTTAGAAGACACAAAACTGTATGTAAATTGACAAACAACACCTCCCAAACAACAAAAGAGGCTGCTCAGAGAACTTTGTTAGTCTAATTTACAGACAAAGCATCCCTGCTCCCATCTGGTGTAAAACGTTTCGGAATCAAATCCAAAACTGAGTTATAAGTCTTAGACAGTTGAAATCTCAGACCTCCTCCTCTGTTAAGAGAAGGTTTTTCTCTCTTAACATACACAGCTTCCTTTACACCCCTTTCAAACCATCTGTGTTCTCGGTCCAAAATTTGAACATTCTGGTCCTCAAAGGAGTGTCCCTTGTCCGTGAGGTGGAGGTGAACGGCTGAATTTTGTCCAGAGGAGGTTGCTCTCCTATGTTGAGACATCCTTTTGTGGATAGGTTGTTTCGTTTCTCCGATGTAACGGTCTGAGCAGACTTCGCTGCACTGGACTGCATACACCACCCCACTCTGTTTGTGTGTGGGGGTTCTGTCCTTCGGATGCACCAGCCTCTGTCTGAGAGTCCGGCTGGGTTTGAAGTGTACTGGGATGTTGTGTTTGTTAAAAATCCTTCTGAAATTCTCTGAGACTCCAGCAACATAAGGAATGACAATGTTTTTCCGTCTGTTAGACTTTTTCTGTTCATTATTGTGTTTAACAGATTTCCTTGCTGACTTGACAAACGCCCAGTTGGGATATCCACATGTTTGCAGAGATGTTTTGATGTGTTTCTGTTCCTTTTCCTTCCCTTCTGTCCTTGTGGGGATGTGTTCTGCCCGATGCTGTAAAGTTCTGATGACAGAAAGTTTGTGCTCCAGTGGATGGTGAGAGTCGAACAGGAGATATTGGTCTGTGTGGGTTGGTTTTCTGTAAACTTCAATATTGAGACTGTCATCTTTATTGTCATTTGCACCGCATGTAGTACATGTGATGAAATGAGATTATGTACACAGGGTCCCAGTTACATCCAACAACAAAATGTAAGAGAAAAACAGTAATAACATCTAGGATATGAACTAAGAAAAACATCCAACTAGAAATACACTAAGCCCTAGAGTAATAGAAAAACGTCATTACAAACAGCAGCACGAACATGAGTCTTTATGAGCAGATCAAAAAGGCGTGAACGCCTTTTTGATTTATCATGTCCTGGACGACTGAGAATCTTCACCAGCATTTATGAGCAGATGGTCACAGATGAACACAGCAACAAGAAAACAGATCAGCATCAGCATGATGTGATATTTCACAGTGATTATTCTTATTATTTATTTATTCATGAGTCTAACAGCCTCAGGGTAGAAGCTGTTCCTCAGTCTAGTGGTTCTACATTTGATGCTCCTCAACCTCCGTCCTGAGGGGAGTGGGGCAAAGAGTGTGTGTGCTGGGTGAGTGAGGTCTTTCATGATGCAGGTGGCTCTTTTCCTGCATCTGGAGGTGTAAATGTCTGTGATGGTGGGGAGACTGACTCCAACAGACTTCTGTGCAGCCTTCACCACTCTCTGTAGAGCTTTCCTCTCTGCAACTGTGCAGCCTCCATGCCACACATTGATGCTGGAGCACAGGATGCTCTCCACTGCACACCTGTAGAAGGAGGTGAGGACTGGGCTACTCAGACCAGCTCGTCTCAGCCGTCTGAGGAAGTAGAGTCTCTGATGACCTTTCTTGATCAGGCTGGTGGTGTTGTTGGTCCAGCTGAGATTATCATTCAAGTGTACCCCCAAGTACTTGTAGCTGGAGACCACTTCCACCACTGATCCACCTATGTTCAGTGGGGTGTGTGTTTGTTTGTTCCTTCTGAAGTCCACAATCATCTCCTTTGTCTTCTTCACATTCATGTGAAGGTTATTCTCTTTGCACCAGCTCTCCAGGTGTTCCACCTCCTGCCTGTAGCTGGACTTATCATTGTTTGTGATGCGGACCAGCTCTGTGAGGTGCTGGCTGACATCTTCACCACCTCACTTTCACTGGAGTCAGTTCCCACCTGCCTGAAGACTGCCACCATCATCCCAGTCCCAAAAAGCTCCACAGTGACTGGTCTGAATGACTATAGACCGGTGGCTCTCACCCCGATAGTCGCTAAATGTTTTGAGAAACTGGTCATGTCCCACATCAAGACAGCCGTCAACATCAGCGAGGACCCTCATCAATATGCATACCGTGAGAACCGATCAACAGAGGACGCCATCTCCTCTGTGGTCCACACTGCTCTCACCCACCTGGATCAGAAGGACTCATACGTGCGTCTGCTCTTTGTGGACTTCACATCTGCCTTCAACACCATGATCCCCCAAACTCTGATAGACAAACTATCTACACTTGGACTAAGCCCCTCTATTTGTAACTGGGTCTTAGACTTCTTAACAAACAGACCACAGTCCGTGAAGATCCACAACTTCTCCTCTTCCACCATCACCCTCAGCACTGGCTCTCCTCAAGGATGTGTGCTGAGCCCTCTTCTGTTCACTCTGCTCACATATGATTGTACAGCCACACTTCCAGGCTGTCATATTGTTAAGTTTGCAGATGATACAGCTGTGGTGGGATGCATCACAGATAATGATGAATCCAGCTACAGACAGGAGGTGGAACATCTGGAGAGCTGGTGCAAAGAGAACAACCTTCACATGAATGTGAAGAAGACGAAGGAGATGATTGTGGACTTCAGAAGGAACAAACACACCCACACCCCACTGTATATAGGTGGATCTGCGGTGGAGGTGGTCTCCAGTTACAAGTACCTGGGTGTACACTTGAATGATAACCTCAGCTGGAGCAATAACACCACCAGCCTGATCAAGAAAGGTCATCAGAGACTCTACTTCCTCAGACGGCTGAGACGAGCCGGTCTGAGAAGCTCAGTCCTCACCTCGTTCTACAGGTGTGCAGTGGAGAGCGTCCTGTGCTCCAGCATCAACGTGTGGCATGGAGGCTGCACAGTTGCAGAGAGGAAAGCTCTACAAAGAGTGGTGAAGGCTGCACAGAAGTCTGTGGGAGTCAGTCTCCCCACCATCACAGACATTTACACCTCCAGATGCAGAAAAAGAGCCACCTGCATCATGAAAGACCTCACTCACCCAGCACACTCACTCTTTGCACCACTCCCCTCGGGACGGAGGTTGAGGAGCATCAAATGTAGAACCACTAGACTGAGGAACAGCTTCTACCCTGAGGCTGTCAGACTCATGAATAAATAAATAATAAGAATAAACACTGCAAAATGTCACATCATGTTGATACTGATCTGTTTCTTGTTGCTGCGTTCATCTGTGACTATCTGCGTTCATCTGTGACCATCTGCTCATGTTCGTGCTGCTGTTTATAATGATGTTTTTCTACTACATTAGGGCTTAGTGTATTACTAGCTGATGTCTCTCTTAGTTAATCCTAGATGTTATTATTGTTTTTCTCTTGCATTTGTTGTTGGATGTAACTGGGACCCTGTGTACATAATCTCGTTTTCAACACATGTACTACGTGCGGTGCAAATGACAATAAATTCTCTCTGACTCTGACTCTGTATCATCTGCAAACTTTACAATATGACAACCTGGATGGGTAGCTGCACAATCATATGTGAGCAGAGTGAACAGAAGGGGGCTCAACACACACCCTTGAGGAGAGCCAGTGCTGAGGGCAATGGTGGAGGAGGAGAAGTTGTGGATCCTCACTGACTGTGGTCTGTTTGTTAAAAAGTCTAGTACCCAGTTACAAACGGAGGGGCTTAGTCCAAGTGTGGATAGTTTGTCCATCAGAGTTTGGGGGATCATGGTGTTGAAGGCAGATGTGAAGTCCACAAAGAGCATACGGACGTAGGAGTCTTTCTGATCCAGGTGGGTGAGAGCAGTGTGGACCACGGACGAGATGGCGTCCTCTGTTGATCGGTTCTCACGGTAAGCATACTGATGAGGGTCCTCGTTGATGTTGACGGTTGTTTTGATGTGGGTCATGACCAGTTTTTCGAAGCATTTTGCAACTATCGGGGTGAGGGCCACCGGCCGATAGTCGTTCAGACCAGTCACTGTGGAGCTTTTTGGGACTGGGATGATGGTGGCGGTCTTCAGGCAGGTGGGGACTGTCTCCAGAGCAAGTGAGGTGTTGAAGATGTCAGCCAGCACCTCACAGAGCTGGTCCGCACATTCCTTCAGAACTTTCCCGGGGATGTTGTCCGGTCCAGTTGCTTTATGAGGGTTGATCCTTCTGAGACTACTCCTCACTTCTGTTGTGGTCACGCTGAGATGCTCTTCCTCTGATGATGAGGTGAGTCTGGTGCTGGGTGGTCTATTTGGGTCTTCAAACCGTGCATAAAACTTGTTGAGGGCATCAGGCAGAGATGGGTCTTTGGGGCACTGTTTGCTCCTGCTTTTATAATCAGTTATGCATTTGATGCCCTTCCACATGCTCCGTGGGTCTTGTGAGGTGAACTGTCCCTCGATCCTCTGTGCATATGTGGCATATTCTGTGTTTATATGTTAATAAAACGTTCTAAAAAAAAAAAACATGGAGCGCTGGTCCAGAAGACCAGAAAATCTGCAGGGACTCGGGCAGCAACGTAAAACCCTAGTTTAATTCTCTCGTGACAACCTCAGTCATTTCCTTATTCTTTGCACTCAGCGGAGAGAGGAGGAGGAGGAGGGAGGAGGGAGCGATCACTTGACTTTTGGCCAAAAAAACAAGAAAACTCCAGATAAGGGATTAAGAAGGGGAAATTAATACATTTGTGTCACATATAAAACAGTCCTGCATCGCTTTGCATCGCTTTGAATGAGAACATGCGGCTGCTCGCTGGCTGTGCGCTGGGACAGGTGGGGGCGTGGGTTAGGGGCCAAAAACTCCGCCCCTTCTGTTCTCTGATTGGTCCGGTCAAAAATCTGCCGGAGAAATCCTTCTCTATGGGAGAAGTCCCAGACGGAGCAGTGAAGGGAAATGAGAATTGAGCGGAGCTGTGTAGGAAGGCGAGGGCCAGGCTTTGTTTTCGCAAGCTTTCGTCACGAACTTGGTTCAAGCAGAGCCAATCCCCTGCAGAGATGAGACAGTCCTCACTGCAGTGCATACCTTATATGGAAGTGGTACATTTCACTCCTGAAAAGCTCTGCAACAAAGCATATTGTAGTTTTCGGAATGGCACTAGTTATTTGTGTATTTTAACTTATTTATTTAAAAAAAATTCACTTCATCGAAACTGTCTGGTTGTATTTATTTTAATAGTGTGCGACAGAGGAGTGATGTGTGAATGCCAAGTTGGGTCAGTGGTATAACAGTTGGGTTGGGACCCGGGAGACCTGTGTTCGAGCCTCGGACATGGAGAACTTTGGGTATTTTTTTTAATTTTTTTTTTAAGCTTTTGGTTTTGGATAGATCGGGTGGAATATATAAAAACATTTACATGTTTATTCTTGTTGCTTGGTTTATGTTGTTGGCTAAAGTTTTAGTTTGTTTTAAGTTGTTTGCTGGAGGAGGCGTGAAGGCAGCAAAACCCCCCACCTCCTCCCCACTTGTCTCTCAACACGCCCATTTTGAGGGAGATTTTTGAATTTGCTTCGGGGGCGGAGTTAAAGCTCCACAGGGCATTTAGTTTTCCTTTAATCGTCTGCATCTTCCGTTGGCGTTTCGGTTTGCCGCCAGAAACTTTTCAATGGACAGAGTTAATAGGAGCCATAAAGGCTCACCCATAGCTCTGCGTACGGCCGTACGCAGCTGCACTCACGTACTACGCAGAGGCACAAGCGTATCCCCGCAGGGCATGTACGCGCAAGGCTCAAATTTTACGGTCGCATACACAAACGCCTTGTCGCACAATAAACTGCTCAGCGCCAGACTGTTTTGTATGCGACACAAATGTATTAAATTCCCTTTCTTCATCCTTGATCTGGCCTTTTCTTTTGTTTTTTTGCCAAAAGGCAAGTGATCGCTTCCTCCTCTGTTGACTCCATGACTGAAATGATGAGAAATGAACAAATTTGTCACGAGCGAATTAAACTCAGGTCCAGCGTGGCTGCGGGAGGTTCTGGAGATTTCCTGGTGTGCTGTTCTGATGTGTGGACTGCAGGACTGTTTTTATTTATTTATTTCTTTATTTTTAGAACTTTTTATTAACATATAAACACAGAACACCGCTGCGGCTGAAGCTGCCAGCTCGCGTCTTTTTTTCCCCACCTGACCTGTCAATCAATTCAGTAGGCGTGTCAGCAAATGACCAATCAGCGACCTCAATTTGTCCCGTAGGTAAACGCTCTGCGCTGCGGCTGCTCAAATGACGTCAAGAATTTGGAGCGAAAACGCGAGAATGTACGGGAGAACTTACGCTGAGCTGTGGGGCTGAACTGTCTGCGTACAGCACGCGTGTACGGACACGCGTATGGACATATACAGAGCTATGGGTGAGCCTTTAGAAGTCCAGTTGAAGTCCTGTTGAAAAAGAACACGGGTAAACAGACGGTAACAGCCAATCAGTGGCTGGGAAAACAGAGCTGACGGTTACTGATCCAGTCAGTGCCCAGGTTAAAGTGCGTCTTTCACGTTAAACACATGTTGTTGCCTTTTCAACCTAACATGTCTAAAACTCAAATTTTCATCAAAAATACAGATCATATCTCAAAATAAAATGTGCTACTACTACCTTTTTTGTCTTCCCTCGCTACTCTGTCTAAAAATAGTGCCCTCAGCGGTAAACCGGAAGTGACATCACAGGAGGGACTCATTCCTGCTTTAGCTAAGAAAGATATGGGATCGCACCAGGAGGAGGCGACAGATTACAAAGTTGTTTTGACATAAGTATGTCATCTCTGACTATTACATCAAATATCTAGCCAAATAACTTCTAGATACAGTACAGTATATACTACCTAAAGCTAAAAATGGTTTATATTTACATATAGCCTAAATATAGAGATACATGTACAGCATTAATTACACCACTGATGGATTTAACTACATTAGCCTTAGCTCCCTAAACAATTACTTTTTCCATCCTAAACCACTCAGTGGATATTTTTTCTGCTTTCAGAGTGTAATTATAAAGGGTGTATTTACTTAACGATCGCCTGTATAACACATTTGAGATGAAATTCGATTTTTTATTAATTTTTTAAGACATGCAACATGGTCGCGCTAGCATAAAATTAGCATAGTTTTTTGTTCCATCTAAAGTCATTTATATCTCCTAAACCACTCGGTGGATATTTTTTCTGCTTTCAGAGTGTAATTATAAAGGGTGTATTTACTTAACGATCGCCTGTATAACACATTTGAGATGAAATTCGATTTTTTATTAATTTTTTAAGACGCAACCGGGTGGACCTAGCTGCGGTTTAGCTCTGTATATTTCGTAATTTATAGCTCCTAACCTAAACCACTTTCAACCAAAAGATTAATAAATTATATTCATGTCCTTACTTCTGAAGTCAATCCTGTGTTCGTTCAGGTCGCTGTCGTTGTAATCCTCCTGACAAATGCGGTCAAATCACAGAGTTGGTTGTGATGCTTCTGTTGGTGAAATCCGGCCTTTTCATCCGGACAAACCTCACCCAAGCTGTGAAAGCTGGCTTTTTTTGGTGCAGGAAATCGATGTCCAGACAAACTGGAGTTCGAACAACCCCCGCACACACAAATATTAACCATTATTGGACCTCTTTCACTTCAATACAACTCAATACAAAACAACAACTTCCGACTATGACGCCCCCTCTACTTTCGTCACGTGTCACGTGACTCCCAAACCGCACGTTTTTTTTTTAGGCTCTGTTTTTTCCCCCTGATTTGTGTCTGTAAGGCTATTGGTATTAATTTGGAAAGCAGGGAGGATTATCAAAATTACTTTATTACCTCTAAATATTATGTTTCTGCCCAAAAAACTAACATGAAACATGCACTTTAATGAGCACAATGCCCTGTTTCTTAAAGAGACATGTCCTGACATGATTTACACGTTCTTTTGAATCTTGTGTTTGTAAAGTTGAATTTTCTAAAGAAAAATAATATTTTCCATGTCACATTAATTAAATGTTATGCTTGAAAGGTCGATTCTGCACTCATGACTTCACTTAATACTGTTCGGCAAAAACCAGTGCCCAGAGGCACTACAGTACTGCACAGCATTGATTTGAGGCAAATGTAGTTCATCTGAGAGGCCATTACCGTACAGTGGAGGCTGAATGAAAGAAAACTACAAAATGGCGGCACCTGTCCAAAAAAATTTTTTTTTGTCATTAACTTTTTCATGTCCACGAGTTTGATTTATTGATTAATTCATTTTATAATAAAAAACACAAAATAATACATTTTAACACACAGATAACAAGAAAATTAAAATATAAAATGAAAGGTGGCAGATGAAAAAAAAATCTCATTGTATCTGCCCCTTATCTTCTAACAAACAATTCAAACAACAAATTCATTAAATACAAAAAAAGATATTCGAATAACTCATTAACTCCCTTAATCACAAGAATTACTATTAAAACTTGTGTCTTCGTTAAACATATTTCCTTAACAATTTATCCTTGATCTTTTAAATATAAATATTGATTTAGCTTCTTAATGTCAGTTTCCTCTTCGTTCCATAACCTAACTCCCTGAACTATTGCAGTCCTTCCTTTCAAACTAGTCCTATACCTAGGCATAACAAACATATCAGTTCCCTTAAGATTATAACAACTCAATCGTTTTACAAAATATATCTGAACATTCAAAGGCAATACATTATGATGAGCTCTATACATCATTAACAAAATATTATAATCCACCAGATCGTAAAACGTCAGTAATTTCATCTGATAAAATAACATACTTGTTGGATGACGATAAGGTTTTCTGGTAATAATTCTTATAACTCTCTTCTGCAAAACAAAAATAGGTTTTGTAATCGATCTACACGCCTTACCCCAAACACCAACACAATAAATCATATGTGGAACAATAAGTGTATTATATAACAGATACAATGCCTTGTCATTCAATAGCTCTCTAACTCTATAAAATACTGAAATGGATTTAGATTAAAAAAATTGATAGAACTTATATGTTGTTTCCAAGACAATTTTTCGTCAATTATAACACCCAAAAACTTGACCTCATGGACTCTACAAATTTCAGAACCATCAATTTTAAATGAAACATCAATAGATTTGTCTTTATTACTAAAAATCATATAATTGGTTTTATCTAAATTTAATGATAATTTGTTAAGTTTAAACCAGAACTGAACTTTGTCAAGTTCAGTCGTCATTAATTCCATTGTTTGTTCAATACTCTTACCAAAAGTAAAAAATGAAGTATCATCAGCAAATAGGATGCATTGAAGAAGACCAGACACCTTTACCAAATCATTAATATATAAAATAAATAACTTTGGTCCCAACACCGATCCTTGTGGGACTCCACATGTGATTGTGCTATACTCAGATTTCACATCATCTATTTGAACAAACTGTGTTCTTTCCTTCAAGTAACTACGTATCCATTGTAACGCCAATCCTCTGATACCATAACTATGCAACTTATCAATAAGTATTGAGTGGTCAACAGTATCAAATGCTTTCTTCAAGTCTACAAACACACCAATACAGTATTGTCTTTGATCCACAGCAGTTGTAACTTTTTCGATTAAATCCATAAGAGCCATAGATGTGGAATTCATTGTTCTGAATCCATATTGACTGTTTGTCAAAATATTATATTTGTCAATAAATTTGTCCAATCTAATAACAAATAATTTTTCTAATAATTTTGAAAACTGTGGTAACAAAGATATCGGTCTGTAGTTATTGAACAAACATTTATCACCACTTTTGAAAATAGGAACCACCTTTGCTATTTTCATTCGATTAGGAAACATTCCTGTTGTAAAAGACAAGTTGCAAATATATGTAAATGGCACAATCACATGACCCATTATATTCTTTACAAATGTCATATCCATGTCCATATTAAATTTTTTTGTCAGCCATTTTATTAACCATATTCATTATTTCATCATTAGTTGTTCCATTAAGGAACATACTATGTATACAATCTTCAATCAAATATGTAACATTTTTATGAATATTCATTGTCTACTACAAAATTCTGTGAAGTATTGATTCTTTCTGTATGTTTTTTCAAGACATTATTTATTGCTTTCCATGTCGCCTTTATATTACCACCACTTCTGTGCAATAAGTCACTATAATATTCTTTCTTATGCTTCCTTATGATCCCTACTAATTTGTTTTTATATTTCTTATACTTCTCTTCTGCTTCCTGTGTTTTGCATTTTAGAAAACAAGAGTATAAACGATTCTTCTTTTTGCATGCATTCCTCAATCCATTAGTCATCCATGGTTGGTCAACTATTTTCTTCTTAGTATAATTTTTTTGCACACAGTGTTTTTCATAAAGAGTTTCCAAAATATTCATGAATATATCATATGACTTATTTACATCTTCAACATACACATTTTCCCAATTTTGATTAACAATACCTTGCTTTAGTTTATCTAATGATGTTACTGTACAGTCTGGACTGTACAATGATGTTACTGTACAGTCCACAATAGGGTTTAAAAAAATTCTTTGTTCAATATTTTGGACTTCCACAAACCGCAAAAGTCGAACCGCGAAGTAGCGAGGGGTTTACTGTATTGTATTTTACTCGGAGCTGCAAACATCTCACTTTGTTAGTAAACTTTTTGGCACACTTAAAGCTGCACTATGTAACTTTGTAATGCAGTCTGTAACTTTTCTAACAATATATTTTTAACATATTTCTTCACTCTGTCACTATCTACTGACAGACTGATGTTAGACAAAGTAATCTCTGAAAAAAACTATAGTCCCCTTGCTTCTCTATCAGCATTTATAAAAACACAGAGTGACCCGGACAATGACCAGCCAATAAAAACAGAGTTGTTTGTCACGCCCCAACCCACGCCCCCGCCTGTCCCAGCCCCAGCGCCGCGCACGTTCTCATTCAAAGGATTGCAAAGCGATGCAGGACTGTTTTGTATGTGACACAAATGTATTAAATATCCCTTCTTCATCCCAGAGCTGGACTTTTCTTTTGTTTTTTTGCCAAAAGTCAAGTGATCGCTTCTTCCTTCACTGACAGGAATGAGGAAATGGATTTGTCACGAGTGGAAAAAAAACTCATGTCCAACGTGGCTGCGTGAAGCTCTGCTGATTTCAGGGTGTTTTTGTGTTGGACCAGTGCTTCATGGTTTTATTTTATTTTTTAGAACGTTTTATTAACATATAATCACAGAACTTCGCAGCGTCTGCCACAGGACATGTTGTGGGGGCGGAGCATTCCAGACATTCCAGACCTACACTGACAGAAATGAGGAAGTCACGAGCGAATTAAATCATGTCCAACGTGGCTGCGTGAGTAGGGCTGAACGATTTTGGAAAATAATCTAATTGCGATTTTTTTTCTATAAATTGCGATTGCGATTTAAAATGCGATTATTTTTACTGGTTCTGTATTAATTCATATCACTAACGACACAACTGTTTTTTTTTATCAGATAATTAATGCGCTTTTTCACGCAGAAGCTTGCAAAACAGACCCGGTCACATGACCAGCTCGCGCTTTGTTTATCTCCCGCAGTCTCGGTGTCTCAGCGTCTAAGCTCAGATACACGTTTAAATGAGCTAACTTACCTGAATTTATAACTTTTATGACTTCAGTCGAGCCTGGAGCAAGAGTATTGGAGCGCACGGTCTGCTCCATCCATGCTCTCTCTCTGTTTTGCTCCTCATAGCTGCGCGCGGCCAAACCGGCTCACTACCAAGTCACGTGACCAGCTTGCGCTCTCAGATACACGTTTAAATGAGCTAACTTACCTGAATTTATAACTTTTATGACTTCAGTCGAGCCTGAAGCAACAGTGTTGGAACGCACGGTCTCCTCCTCCCTGCTCTCTCTCTGTTTTGCTCCTCAGAGCTGCGCGCGCCAGACCGGCTCACTACCAAGTCACGTGACCAGCTTGCGCTCTCAGATACACGTTTAAATGAGCTAACTTACCTGAATTTATAACTTTTATGACTTCAGTCGAGCCTGAAGCAACAGTGTTGGAACGCACGGTCTCCTCCTCCCTGCTCTCTCTCTGTTTTGCTTCGCTCAGAGCTGCGCGCGCCAGACCGGTGTGATGCAGAGAAGCGTGACCAGTCAAATCGCAGCCCGTGCGATTAGTGAATCGCGTTTTAACATATCGCGAGATAATCGCAAATGCGATTAATCGTTCAGCCTTAGCGTGAAGCTCTGCTGATTTCAGGGTGTTTTTGTGTTGTTGGACCAGTGCTTCATGGTTTTATTTTATTTTTTAGAACGTTTTATTAACATATAAACACAGAATATTGAAGCGGCTCCGAGCGGACATGCAGCAGGAGGCGGAGCACGACTCAAGTTACAAACTTAACTCAAGTTCAGCAGAGCACGGACTGTGGCTCCCCCTCAAAGTCATATACAGGTAGTCCCCGATTTACGAGCGCTCTGATCTGCGAGGTTCCAGACTTACGAGCTGCGAATTTTTGGAAAAAACGAAAAAAATACTGAGTTTTCATGTGTTTTTTCACCACAGTTAGTTAGATAAGCATATGAACACACGTTTCCGATCATTTTTATGCACTCATAAGCAGTTTTTGGATGAAAATAGAGTGTTTGTAGTCGCGCTAGCGAAAACCGTTCCAATTTACGAGCGAAATTCCGGATTTACGAGAGAAATGGCGGCCGTTCCAAATTACGAGATTTCCGGTTTACGAGCGCCTCGTTGTAACGGATCTCGCTCGTAAATCGGGGACTACCTGTATGGCTCTGAGGGAGAGGGAGCAGAATGCTTTTCCCTGCTGAAAATATTTCTAAGTCCTGAGCACAACAGAAACTTACGTAGTGCAGCTTTAAGGACTTTCCAAACCTTTTTATCTCTCGTTCTTTGTTGCGTGCAATTTAAAGTAGACATGACGAGTCTGTCAACTTTTAAACTTAAAAGTGAAAGCAGGTGGGAAACGGGTTTTATTTAATTTGCTCTGTTTGTCAACAACACATTAGAACAGCAATTCTCACGTTAGAGTTGGGGCTTTGTGTTGCTGTTGTTTTTCTTTTGGCTGCTCTCTCTTCAGGGGTTTCCACAATGATCAAACTAACACGAGAACTTTTTTGTTTACCCCAAATGCATTTCCTGATGCACTTGGGCTTGAACCTGCAGCTTCATGATAACACAACCCCGCTGACAACCAAGCTAAACACAGTCCCAGAATAAAGGACACTCCAACTGTCTTTGAGCTTAACATCCAAAATAATATGACTGTAATTGCAACCTTAAACTTGTGTTTTGTTTGCATTGCCCTCCTGCAGGATGAACTGAGTAAAATTGACCAGGAGGTAATGAAGAGCAAACACCACAAAAAACACTATGATGAGAAACGCAGCACTCACCTCCGCAACATCAAGGCTCTTGAAGAGCAGCTTAAGATCAAGGAGGACGACCTAAAGGTTTGTCAAACTTACTTTGACACTGTACCGGTACGTTTCACATAGTTTCTGGGGGTTGCTTGATGGTTTTGATTTTTAAAAAAATTCTTATTGTAAATCTTGTTAAATCCATCCATCCATTATCTTTACCAGCTTGGTTCCAGACTACAAACGGTCTGAATTGGTTTAGCTAAGCTTTTACATGGAACATGGATGCATTATGCAGACAATGGCTTTTTTAACCATAACGTTCCTTTTCCACTCAGGTGTCTGTGGCTAAGGCTGCTGAGATTTGTCCAGAACGCACTGAAGTTCGCCGAACAGCCAAGAGTTTGGACAGCGAGATGAGCCGCCTCAAAGTGAAGATCGCCACCCAACAGGAACAACAGGGGGACCGAGAGGAGGTTGTGAGGTTTGTCACTTCACTTAATTGACATGTATAACTTTTTTTTCCCTCCACAAATGTTACATGTAAGTGTATCAATGTGTTTTTAAATATGATTATTTTAAGAAAAGCTACAGGACTTCAAACTAACTATGGTAAATGCAAATGAGTTGTCTTGTTTTATTTTTCTACTTGTCTCTTTATTACATTAAGACAATACCGTGAGGCTTTAGAGAGCTACAAGAACAAGTCACAGCAAATGAAGAACTTTCATAGTTTCATCAAAAGTCTGGACAACGTCATGACCCACAGACTTCAAGCTTACGCTGACCTCCGGAAGTAAGTGGTCAGTCTTCAGTTACTCCAGCTGCGATGCTAACGTGTAACAAATGCTGTTTGGCAAAGCTAACATTGTTTACTTGAAAAGGATTTCTAAACTACCAAAAACAATTACATGTAGTCTTATTTGTTTTTAAAGACTCCCGGTGTTTCAGCAGAAGCTTTCATCTCAAAGTGCTTTTTTCCCTGTGTTTGCTATTGCAGGTTCCTGTCGGCTCGCTGTAAGTATTACTTTGACAGCATGCTGGCCCAGAGAGGCTACAGTGGAAGAATGACTTTTGACCACAAGAATGAGACGCTGAGCATTTCTGTAAGATCATTTGATTAATTCATTTCTGCTTCATTTTTTTAGATGTAAAAAAACAAACAAATGTAGCAGTTGAAAATGTTTTATTAGCTGAATAACAGCAGCATTTGCTTTTAGGCTTTTACCTACTCACCAGTGATAATTTCTTTAAATCTAACATAATTTGTTGTTGTTTGTTCACTTGTGTTTTAGGTGCAACCAGGCCAAGGAAACAAAGCTGACCTGAGCGACATGCGCTCCCTGTCCGGAGGCGAACGTTCCTTCTCCACTGTTTGTTTTGTTCTCTCTCTTTGGGCCATCACAGAAGCACCGTTTCGCTGTCTGGACGAGTTTGATGTTTACATGGTAATGAGACACACCACGTTGCAGTCTGACACCTTTAGCGAGGGAAGGGTATAATTCAGTAACAGTTCATGTTTGTGCTTGGCTAACTAAATTCAAGGCAAACGTTCAGCAAACTTGAGAACCACTGGCAGTAAATATAGATGCTGTTTTTAAGCTGGATCTCATTCAGAGTTATGCATGTTATTAAAACCCTTCACTGACCATTTGAACAGTCAACCTAGGCCTGTCGCGATAAAGAATAAATCAATGAATCGCATGATAAATGGAAATTATCAACCTCATTTTCATTTATCGGCTTTATTTAATTCTTCATGTCTCTTTCGAGAGGAGCCAGTTGAGGTGGCTCGGGCATCTGGTTAGGATGCCTCCTGGACGCCTCCCTGGTGAGGTGTTCCGGGCATGTCCCACCGGGAGGAGACCCAGAGGAAGACCCAGGACACGCTGGAGGGACTATGTTTCTCGGCTGGCCTGGGAACGCCTTGGGATTCCCCCGGAGGAGCTGCTCCAAGTGGCTGGGGAGAGGGAAGTCTGGGCCTCCCTACTTAGGCTGCTACCCCCGCGACCCGACCCCGGATAAGCGGAAGAAGATGGATGGATGGATGGATGGATGTCTCTTTCTACTGAAGACATTGGATGACAAAAGGTTCAACTCCGGTGCTCTTCACTGACCCCTCTCTTTTCTCATTAAAATCCATTTTAACCATCCAAAATCACGTTTTTTGATCATTAAAAGCAGCTAAGCTAACAGGCCGACCTCGGGGGAAAATCCTCAGTCTTGTCAAAGCTCCAAAATTCACGGTTTAATCTTGTGCCTTCGTGTAAAAATTTGTTTTTCTCTGCAAAAATAAGCTGAGAACTTGTTTACTGTTTTTTTAAATTAAAAGCTTTGTGTGGCAAATGCTATGTTAAAGAGCTCAAACCACACCGAGCATCCGCCATTTTGAGAACTGAAAAAAAGGAAAGAGAGACAGCCCATGTCACGTCAAGGGTCCTCCCTCCTATTTTTCTTTAAGAGACACACTGCTTGCGTCCTCACTATCCATTCTTTGGTTCAAACAATATTATACTGCCATCCAGTGGTTAAAAAAAAGGTATCCTGATACATGCTCTGTAATCCAAATAGAAAAATCTAAAAAAGTTAAGTCTGGCCATCTGGACAGATGACCCGATGAACAGACCAGTGGTCATTCCGTATGTTACGGGAATATCAGAGAAACTGAGATGTTTATTTTCTAAACACAATGTCCCAGTGGTTTTTAAACCCCGAAATACATTACGGCAAAGACTGGTTCATCCCAAAGATCCAGTCCCTCGGCACAGAGTAATATTGTGTATGCTGTTCAGTGTCAGGAGGGCTGTGATCAGTCTTATATCGGGGAAACTAAACAGCCACTGGCCAAAAGGATGGCCCAGCACAGAAGATCAACATCATCAGGTCAGGACTCTGCAGTCTACACTCATCTCCAGGCCAGCGGTCACTCTTTCAGGGATGAAGATGTTCACATCCTTGATAGAGAGGAACGATGGTTTGAGAGAGGAGTAAAGGAGGCCATCTTTGTAAAAAGAAATCGTTGTTATGCACCCCGGGGGTTTTAAATAAACCTCATGGTTTTGTTTAAGTCAGCTGCAGTCTGCTGAAGTCCAAGCAGCCTGCTGCTGCACTTTTTTTTACTCAGCCTTAATCAGGCTTGATTAGCTCTGCTGCAACACCTGCTGATTCCCTGCCTTTATATGCTCTGGGCTGAGACCTGAGGAGCACGGAGGTTTGTCTAAACAAACAGAGGTTTGGTGAAGAGAAGCAGAGTTTCTAGTGAAGAAAGTCTGAAAAACAGATTGTTGGGTCCAGGGGTGCTCTCCGTCCACCCTTGGCCGTTTGTTGAGTACTCCAGAAGGGAGTTGTGTTGAGCTAAGGCTCTTGTGTTCTGGTGCTGTCTAAACAGCACATGTGGAGCAAGGATTGCTCTTGTGGCAGCTCTAGTTATTTAATTAGAGTTGTGTGTGTGTGGAGGTTGGTTGAAGCTAACAGAGGTCTTGTGGTCAATCCAGCTGAAGGTAAATAAGTTTAAGTTTGCTGAATACAACTGTAGGGTTGTGTAGCTTATGTGCACAGGGAGTTTCTCCACCCTCCCTGGCTGTGGTTTGCTCCTGTTGGAGTGTGTGTGTGTGTGTGTGCGTGTGTGTGTGCGTGTGTGTGTGTGTTAGGGGTTGAACGAGTACATAATTTTTAAGCTTGACATTAACATAAAAAAACTCGAGTGACACTCGATTAGTCAATGACGTCACAGTGTCTTATGATGCAAAATAAATAAATAAATATAAATGCATAAAAACGTCTTAACAAAAAGGAAAAAAAGACCAACAAAACATTGGTAGCATTTATTATGCTCCTATCATTTATCATACTGCAGATAAGTCACAGGAAAAACAAAACTATTAGTTATTATTAATATTAAAAGTGAAAGTAAGGCGCTGAACCGAAACTTAAAAAACAAATGGGGCCACAGCCACACCGTACCACCGCCTGCAGTGCTGTGCAATTTAGGTTTACTTTTAGAGATTGTGTTTATAGTTTTTTAATAGGTCTAGAGAGATGAATATTTGTTTCTTTTTGTTTGTGAAACGAGAGAGAGGACGCCGTTTCGGCCGTGTTATATATGTGACCTGCAATGCAACACTGCCCCCTGCTGTCACAATCTACTACGGTGTTCAAAGCAAAGAAAATCAACAGAATGATTCAATGAGTAGCGCAATTTATAAAATTATAAACTGTTTTACCTTTTTGACAAGACTGGACCAGCTCCATACATCCGTGCGCACAAAGGAATACATTTTGTAGCGTCTACTAAAAGCTAAAAGCTACCCCGCGCTCGGTTTTTAATCACGTGATGTGACGTACTGACGTTACCACGACGTGATGACGTCACTACGGGTACTCGAGGTGGACAAAAAAGCCTCGATAGAAGTCAAAGCACTCGATCTGTCGATAACTCGGTTACTCTGTTAAACCATTAGTGTATGTGTGTGTGCGTGTGAGTTGGAGCACCTGCGTGCTCTTGTGGACTCTTATATAGAGTTGTGTGATCTCTAGTTAATCTAGAGTGGAGGACCTGAGCCGTTGGGGGCTCTTATCTGAGTCACAGAGAACTGTGCTCTAATGTGTTGTATGCTGGAGATGGCTGTGTTGATACTTGCCTTTTTTGCTCTTTCTTCATATCTTTACTTTCATAACTTTTCAGGTTGGGTAAGACTGGTAGTCCCATTTTCGCCTTTTTGTTTAACCTTTTAGGACAAGTGGTTTTTGGACAGGTAGACCGCTGTCCAAGCGGGCTTCGACGGCTCTGTATAGAGTTGGCCCTGTTAGACGGCGTTATTTTCTGTTTGGCCAGCTTACCCCAACCCATCTTTCAGTTGATACTTTGTTTTGTTGGTGTGTGACGTGGGATGCCTGAAGAAGAGGACGGTGGTTCCTGACCAGAGGGAGCTGCCAAAGAAGACCTCATCGCGACCCAACATCTTAGTTTAGTTAATAAAGTCTTCTGTTAAAACTTTTCTGGTATCCTACATCCTTTGAATATGTTGTGACTTTTACCGGTCGTAACAACCGTCCATCATTAAACAGAGGTGGAGGCCTCCGGGTTCAACTGTCCCCCTCTTACAATGATGTCATTGCCATGTAGTGCATTAACAGAGTACCCGAGTTTTCGACAGATCGAATGCTTTGACTTCTATCGAGGCTTTTTTGTCCACCTCGGGTACCCGTAGTACGTCACATTTCACAGCGCGTGAGGTAGCTTTTAGCTTTTAGTAGACGCTACAAAATGGATTCCTGTGTGCGCACGGATGTTAATGGAGCAGGCCGTCTTGTCAAAAAGGTAAAACAGTTTATAATTTTATAAATTGCGCTACTCATTGAATCATCCTGTAGATTTTCTGTTCTTTGAACACCGTAGTAGATTGTGACAGCAGGGGGCAGTGTTGCATTGCAGGTCACATATATAACACGGCCGAAACGGCGTCTTCTCTCTCGTTTCACAAACAAAAAGCAGCAAATATTCATCTCTCTAGCTATTAAAAACCTATAAACACAATCTCTAAAAGTAAACCTAAATTGCACAGCACTGCAGGCGGTGGTACGGTGTGGCTGTGGCCCCATTTGTTTTTAAGTTTCGGTTCAGCCGCTGAACCGAAACTTAAAAACAAATGGGGCCTTACTTTCACTTTTAATATTAATATTAATAACTAATAGTTTTGTTTTTCCTGTGACTTATCTGCAGTATGATAAATGATAGGAGCATAATAAATGCTCCCAATGTTTTGTTGGTCTTTTTTTTCTTTTTGTAAAGACGTTTTTTATGCATTTATATTTATTTATTTATTTTGCATCATAAGACACTGTGACGTCATCGGCTACTCGAGCGCCGCTCGAGTTTTTTTATGTTAATGTCAAGGTTAAAAATTATGTACTCGTTCAACCCCTATTGCCATGCCATTTATTTGCCATGCCATTTTATTTATAGAGCACTTAAAACAGCAACAAGGCCAATCAAAGTGCTGTACAAACAAACAACAGTCAACACATAGGCAACATACAAAATGAAATAAAAAAAACAGAATATAGACATAAAATCATCGCAGATAATAAATATAACGACCAAACACAGATCAGCTGGTGTTGAAAGCAACAGAATAGCAGTGGTGGGCATATGAACGCTAGAGAGCGCTAAAGCACTAATCCGCTTACAGTGGACCTAAACTTTTTGTCAGCGTTTTTGTGGTTTGACTAACTTTTATAATTCATAAGCGGATTTGTGCTATTTTTATTTAAAATGCAGTACCGCTAATAACTAATTATCTATCAGTAAAAACCAATAAACTTATTTACAAGCTCTTATGCTGCTTGTTTTACCTTTTTCCCCACCGTAAAGAGCAGAGAGGAGGGAGGGTGTGAGGGGGAGGGAGCAGAGCGGAGAACAGACTCGGATCTACCATGTAGGTAAATGATGCCGTTGCCTGGGGATCCCAATCAGCATGGGGCCCCGGCCCCGCCGCGCCCCGGCCAGTCACCTACATCCCTAACATTGATCCTGCTTGTTAATGTACATTTAACATAAAAATAATTATAGTTACGATGAAAACGATCATTAAATACGCAATAAAAAAACGGTCGATTTCTTTATCCCCCTACTAAAAATGGACTATTCCATCTTGACATCTTCCGGGTCAGAGGTGAACTCAGGGGCTAATTCTGTGGCTAGCTGGCTGCGCTCTGTCTCTTCATAAATCCGCAGAGAACCCCGCTGTTTCAAGCCAAATTAACGTGGCCGGAGGATTTTATTGTGTGTTTTGTGTCGACCATTCAGAGTCAGAGAGTCAGAGTCAGAGAGTCTTTATTGTCATTTGCACCGCATGTGGTACATGTGATGAAAACGAGATTATGTACACGGGGTCCCAGTTACATCAAACAACAAATGCAAGAGAAAAACAGTAATAACATCTAGAATTAACTAAGAGAAACATCAACTAGTAATACACTAAGCCCTAATGTAGTGGAAAAACATCATTATAAACAGCAGCACGAACATGAGTCTGTATGAGCAGATGGTCACAGATGACGGTGAGTCGTTAGTTTTATGTATTTTGGTTACTTTTATGTATAAATGCAGTGGCGACACACCCGTGTATTTGAGATTTAAAAGTGGTTTTAGGGATTAAACGATCATTCTATTTTTTGTTAATTTCGTGGCCGAATAGAATATATGTACGTAAAGTATTAAATAAATCCTTTGATTTTTGTAATTTCATCCTTTTAGGATCATTTTTGTTACTTTTCAGTTGGCAGTGTAGTGCAAATATTGCATAACGCTGCCGGCTATATATAAATATATATATAATATATAATATATATATATATATATATATATATATATATATATATATATATATATATATATAAATATATATATATATAAATATATATATATATATATATATA
>JBBPBX010026421.1:0-27793 GCA_038048925.1 Garcialebias charrua | reverse complement strand
CAGCTAGAGGATTGTAAGGCAAAAAAATGTGTCTTTTAATGGAGACAAGTCACATTAGAGTCAAAAGTTTTAGAATATAAACACATTTGTGTTTAACCGAAGCAGATTCGGTTGCAAGAACAAAATGTTTACTCTGACAGGATTTGTTGACATGAGTTGTCATCGCTAATGCATTCGTTTGTCATTTTTTTGTGATGGGAAATACATTTGTCTCATGTTATTAAAAAATGTTATGAATTTAAGAATATGAATAACTTGTGAATATTTTAATAAAAGGTTCAGAAAAATCTTGCATCTACAGTCAATCCAATGCAAAATGGCCGCTGCAGCGAAGTGACTTTAGCAAACGTGAGGACTGACAAAACACAGCTTTACAGGAGCTAAACTTGGTGTGGTAGTAGCTGAGAATGATCCCAAACATATTCTTTTTTAACTCTCTCTCTAAATAAGAAGAACCGATCTACCGATCAACAGAGGACGCCATCTCCTCTGTGGTCCACACTGTGCTCACCCACCTGGAGCAGAAGGACTCATACGTCCGTCTGCTCTTTGTGGACTTCACGTCTGCTTCAACACCATGATCCCCCAAACCCTGATGGACAAACTATTCACACCAAGACTAAGCCCCTCCATTTGTAACTGGGTCCTAGACTTCTTAACAAACAGACGATCCACAACTTCTCCTTCTCCACCATAACCCTCAGCACTGGCTCCCCTCAAGGATGTGTGTTGAGCCCCCTTCTGTTCACTCTGCTCACATATGATTGTACAGCCACACTTCCAGGCTGTCATATTGTTAAGTTTGCAGATGATACAGCTGTGGTGGGATGCATCACAAACAATGATGAGTCCAGCTACAGACAGGAGGTGGAACACCTGGAGAGCTGGTGCAAAGAGAATAACCTTCACATGAATGTGAAGAAGACAAAGGAGATGATTGTGGACTTCAGAAGGAACAAACACACCCACACCCCACTGAACATAAGTGGATCTGCAGTGGAAGTGGTCTCCAGCTACAAATACTTGGGTGTACACATGAATGATAACCTCAGCTGGAGCAACAACACCACCAGCCTGATCAAGAAAGGTCATCAGAGACTCTACTTCCTCAGACGGCTGAGACGAGCTGGTCTGAGTAGTCCAGTCCTCACCTCCTTCTACAGGTGTGCAGTGGAAAGCATCCTGTGCTCCAGCATCAATGTGTGGCATGGAGGCTGCAGACTCTACTTCCTCAGGCGGCTGAGACGAGCTGGTCTGAGTAGTCCAGTCCTCACCTCCTTCTACAGGTGTGCAGTGGAAAGCATCCTGTGCTCCAGCATCAATGTGTGGCATGGAGGCTGCACAGCTGCAGAAAGAAAAGCTCTGCAGAGAGTGGTGAAGGCTGCACAGAAGATGATGGAGTCATCCTCCCATCACAGACATCTACACCTTCAGATGCAGGAAGAGAGCCACCTGCATCATGAAGGACCCCACTCACCCAGTACACACACATTTTGCCCCACTCCCCTCAGGAAGGAGGTTGAGGAGCATTAAGTGTAGAACCACTAGACTGAGGAACAGCTTCTACCTTGAGGCTGTTAGACTCATGAATAAATAACCAGAATAATAACTGTATCATGTTGCTGCTGATCTGTTTCATTTTGCTGCTGATTCAGTCAGTGAGTTGTCATTGTCAGCTTACCCTTTTCAATCCAGTCATGCCAGTCCACACCTGCTCGCTGTCCCATTAAGCTCAGCTTTCTTCAATCTTCTTCCTTTCAGTCCTTCAGTTTCACGCCACTCATCAGCTGAGCGTTGTGCTTTGTTCATGCCGTGTCTGGTTCTCCTCCGTGCCATCTTTGAGTATCGAACTTGCCACCGTATAAGTCGCATCAGTCCAAAAATGTCTAATAAAGTGGGAAAAAAACATAAATAAGGTGCTTCGCTGTATAAGTCGCATCTATTATGCGTCACCACTGACAACCCGGAAATGTGGGCCGACGTGCCAAAAATCAATTGGCTGCCAAATGGCAGTTGTGGGAGCATGCACGGGAGGACTTTAACAAGAATTTAACTAGATTAACACCTAAAAACTATTATTTGCTTGAAATTATAGTAAAGGTGTGTCTCAGTCTAACTTTTGCTTAATGAATGAACTTTGACGTCAAATCAGCCGCATTTCCTTCTGAAAGGGACGACTCACTGTGCATTTCTTAGAAATTTAATAAGATAAACACCTAAAAACAATTATTTGTTTATTTATTATTTATTTGTTTTATTTGTATTTATTTCTCATCACTGATGAAGCCTTCTGGATGGAAGGTGAAAGAAACGTTTCAGCACACAATAAAAAGAAACTGTCCAGATGACCTGACTGAAAATTGTTGGATTCCTACAGGTTTTTTTTTTTTTTAAATCTCCTTATGTCTGACTGTTGTACTATTTTAGAACCTGAGTTATTAACAACCCACCAGAGCTCTAACAGAACTTTCAAGAATCACACAATTGCATTATGTGTTTTGTAGGGCTGGACCAAACCAGCTATAATATTCATTATCAATAAAAGATTATCCTGGATTTGAACGTTGGCACAGCGAGTGATATGTATTCTGCTAAGGAATGCTAAATATTTAATTAGAGTTATGTTTTCTCCCAAGAACTAGACAGAAAAAAATATTTTTTTTCTTTTAAGCTTTTAATTTTAGTTTAATAACGCCCACCACCAAAAGGTCGCTCAAGCATTAAGAGCTTTGTGTTGTTTTTGTTATTCATCCATTCATTTGTGGGCAGCTGTGGCTGAGTGGTTAGAGCAGTTGTCCTCAGTGGGAGAGTTGGGGGTTTGATTCCACCAGTAGTCACATGCTGAAGTGCCCCTGGGCAAGTCACTGTCTCTGATGTGTATCCCATTGGTGTATGAATAAGATAACATGCTGATTAATCTTTGTACAGATCTACCGTATTTTCTGCCGTACACGTTGCTCAACCCTATAAGTCGCATCAGTCCAAATATGTTTAATAAAGTGAAAAAAAAAATACATCGCTTTGCCATATATGTCACATCTATTATGCTTCACTGCCGACAACCCAGAAATGTGGACCGGTGTGCCAAAAATCGATTGGCTGCCAAATGACGGCCATGGGAGTGTGCATGGGAGGACTTTAACAAGAATTTAACAAGATTAACACTTAAAAACAATCGTTTGTTTGCTCAAAGTGATAGCAAAAATTTGTTTTAGGCTAACTTTTCCTTAATAAATGCCCTTTGACGGTCAAATCAGCTGAATTTTAAAAGCCGATATGCGGAAGTAGGAACACGCAGAGGGACGAGTCGCTGCTCATTATTCAAAATTAAAAAGATAAACACCTAAAAACAATTATTGTTTGCTCGACTTTATAGTAGAGGTGTGTCTCGTTGAATTTTTACTTAATAAATGCACTTTAATGGTCAAATCAACTGCATTTCGCCGGGTCGGCGCAACGAAATGAAGCTGATTTGACGGTTGCTCCAGGTGAGCTGGATGAAGGTGGCAGGCTATGGCAAGCCGATTGTGTTATTAATAGCCACTTTTACCTATTACATGACATAACGGCATGCCATACATCCCGAGTGCCATCTAGCGGCTGAAAATGGTAGTGTTCAATATTTTCAGTCAGAATTAATGAAAACGGTCATATCTCAGCCAAAATTTGGTTTATAAAAATGGGAATAAAATCCATAAATAAGTCGCTATGGCGTATCAGTCGCAGGGCTGTAAATTATGCACACAAAAACATGACTTATACAGCAAAAAATACGGTAGTAGAGTGCTGTATGAATGGGTACATGAGGGCACAGATTGTTGTGTAAAGAGCTATGAGTGTCTTAAGATAGAAAGGTGCTATTTAAGTACAGACCATCTATCCATGTACAGGTAGTCCTCGAGTTATGACAGAGTTCCGTTCCTACGCTCCGTCGTAACTCGAATTTCAATGTAACTAGAAACATACATCCAAACTGCACCTTATACGTTCAGTACTGTATTTTACCAAGCACTTAGCCTATCCTAACATAGTACCCTACATAATTATCAAAAAAACACATACATTTCAGAGCCATAATGAAGGGGGAAAAAAAGAGTTAATTTCCTACTCTGGATTGCTGGTGAAGCCTTTCCTCCGTTCCTCCTCGGGATTCTGCATTCGTTTACGTTGTAAAACCGCCATCCATAAAACAGCTACTTTTCCACAGCTGCTGCCTGTCCAGCTTGGTCCAACAAGTTTTGTTTTGTTTTTTGAATGTCCAGAGGACCAGACTTAGCTTTTTTAGAGAGTACAGGGCAAGCTGTAGCCTCCGCAGCTACCGCAGCTAAACCGGAAACTGCTGGAAACTGCATAAATCGGCTTCAAAATCAATAAAAAAATATATATATATTTTTTTTTTTAATGGAGATGTGTGTCGTAACCCCGAAACGTCATAACTCGAGGCCTTCGTAAGTCGAGGACTACCTGTATACTGTATTTTCATCCGTTTAGCTTAAAAAATAACCATTACAGGGAGTCCTCGACTTACGGCAACTCAGACTTACAAACGCGCTCCGAACGCTGTACCTGCTGTGTTTATAGATGAATGTGTGGCGTAATGTGTTAGCTAACCGTTTGTAAATAAAGTTCTGTGCATGTTTATGGACCAGTATGTACGCTTGTTCAGTCTCGTGTCGATAAACGGGTGTGCGGCAGCAGCGTACGAACGCCACGTGTTCTGAGATCCGACTTACGTCAAAATTGGGTTACGAACGACCTGTAGGTCCGGAACTCGTTCGTAAGTCGAGAACTCCCTGTATTAAAATAATTATTGTCGATCAACTCTCTGATTGTCACCCTGTTTTTACTGTCAATTATTTTATGCTTTCTATAAAAACAAAATTTAAATATCTAGATTATTTTAACACCAAAACATGTTGCTGTGAAGGAGAAAAAAGTGTATGCGAGAGTCAGGAAAAAACTCTAAAATTGTCAGTTTGTCTCGTCGCTGTAACTTCCCATCGGTCCAGTTTGTTATGGTTCAGCATATTTCCACGTGGGGGAGACATGCTCCTCCCAACTCTGACAGCCTTTTTTCACGATGAGGGGAAAAAATGTGGAATTACATAAACATTTCCTCTTAGGTGAAGTGATGCAGAAACCTGGAGGAGGTTGTCAAAGGACCAATAAATGAACCACCTCGGAGAAGTGGGAGAAGAGCATAAAGAGTACTTCAAGGGGAAGAAAGTACAAGACAGATAAGGCAAGTGGAGGAAAAGGAGAGACCTCTGTCTGTAACACATCAGCTGTTTGTCATCTCTTTTCCAGCCATGGATTAATCACAACAAGACTGACTCTCAGGGTACACGAGGAAGAGAGGCGGAGGAGGGAACAGCAATAAACCTGGACTGAATCGAGGAAAAAGCAGCTGAGTGGAGAAGAAGAAGCATCTGAAGGTAGGGGAGAGGAGGAGTGAGGCAACCCCGTTCCTTCAAGCAAAGCAAAGAGGGGGGGACAAAAAAAAGGAGAGAGGAGTGATAAAAGTAGGGGAAGGAGGAAGAAGAAGTGTCCCGACATGGGGCTCTGTGCAGTTCTCCTCATCTGTCTTTCCCAGGCTGAGCTGGGGAGAGTCTGGGCTCAAGAGCACAAAGGTAAGCCAGCTTTAATCCCCAAACCAAATTCATTTAGAGTTAATCCAGAATAACATGTTCCTCTGCAGAAACAGGTGAAGAACCTGAATTCTTTCCCTCCCCGAGTGCTGACAACAGGCGTGCAGGGAAAGTATTTGTTGGCACTTTTTGCGTGCGATTTGTAAAAAAGTGTGCATTTTGTGCAAAGTTCATGTGTGGCGCTAAATCGTCCGTTACATTCCTGTCTGTCAGTTACAGGAAGTGCATCAAAGATTTGGGTGCAAGTCTGGGTTTTCCGCTCCAAGTGCTCTTTGACTTGCAAAATAAATAAAATGCAATAAAGAACGCCTGCAGACTGATCTTTCAACGAACGCTTGAGCTTCACCAGTTGCTTGGGAATTAGTTTCTATCTTCCTTTAAATTCAATCAAAATGTGCTTTTTCTTATACACCTGTATATCCTCTCCTGCAGTCTCGTCCGTGCACGTGCCTGTCCTGTATGTGTGTAAATGTGCACGCATGGATCTGTCCTCCTTGGAGATGCATTATTTTTAGCCGGGCCCCCGTTCTTCCGTTGCCATTCCTCCTCCGACAATCAGTGGTGCTCCAGTTTCTCTGGCCTCTCCTGTGGTCCCAGTTCCTCTGATCAAGGGCCGAGCTCTGCAGAGGACGGCCCAGAGCAACGACACCACAGATCCAGCCCAAGGACCAACATAGGACCAGCTGTCAGGTTCACCTTTGACCCCGTTTGAGATGCTGTCCCTTAGTTTGATTCCTTCATATTAAGAAACTGGTGACGTTAAACGGATGTTCTGGTCAATAGTTGGTACCTTATCAGCCCATCAGTTATAGAGTTACAGGCTAATAGCTAACAAAGTTATGAATGTGTTTGTTATGTCAGTCTGTTACTTGTGTTTTCATTTTATTAGTTCTTTGCGTTTCCTTTGTGCAAACAACCTTTTCTCCTCAGCACCCGCTTCGGATGTTATCATCCATTAAATGGCCGTTATTGGTTATTATCATCCCCATATGTAGCGTTCAGACTGCCCCTCCTCAACCTCCTAGTACCGTAATTTCCGCCCTTTAAGTCCCTCCGCCCCATAAGTCGCATCAGTCCAATTATGTCCAATAATGTGGAAAAATCCATAAACGTGTCGCACCTCTGTATAAGTCGCATCTATTATGCGTCACCGCTTATGCGTCGCGTATGTTACGCGTCATCACAAATGGCCACAGGAGCGTGCACGGTAGGACTTTAACAAGATTAACACTTAAAAACAGTTATTTGTTTGCTGAAAATTATAGCAAAGATGTGTCTGAGCTGAACTTTTCCTTAATAAATGCACGTAATGGTCAAATCAGCTGGATTTCAAAAAATAATTTTGCTACGTCTGGGCTGCGAAGCGTGCACGCGCAGCGAGCGGATAAGATTCAAGATTCAAGGGATTCAAGATTCAAGAGCTTTTATTAACATTGCACCAGTTGTCACCAATACAACGTGATTATGTATGCACAGTCATCCCGAGATGGAGAGTGTGTAAAGCTGCTGCTTATTCAGAACACATGACATGTTCTTCAGCGCGGCCTCTCTCATCCGTTTCGGGATGAAGGTCAAAGGTGTGAAAAAGGAAAGTACCATGAGGGTCACAGCGTTGGTATTAAAAAAAATGTATCACATTTTGTCTGCCAAGACACCGCATGACACAGTAAAAACTATACCAATAAGCACATTTAAGACAGTTACATGTTGCATGTTGAGACTGAGGCAGGGAGGTTTCTGTCCATGAGACATTCCAGATAGCGACAGTCTGACCAGCCGGCCTCCGATAACGCTCATAGAAAAGTTCTCCGGGGGGGGGGGTAGCAGACAAGACAAGAGCAGCTGTTTTGTCCACAGTAAAGCACATCTCAGGAGAAATTAGATATCCAGCCTTTTTCAAGGCTGTTTCCAAGGGAGTCAGATAAGAATTGACAAATATTTTCATTTCAGGCTCACATTGTAATTTCTGTAGCCTTCAGTCTGTAAGGGCGACTCTGTTCCGATCCAATTCGGGACTTTTTCCACTGATCCAAGCTCTGACCTCAGATGTTGACCACAGCGTGCAGAGTCCCAGTCCGAGGGTGATCTGTTCACCCTCTGGATAAGCTCGCAAACAGCTGATTTCTCGAGGTCACCGCGCAGACCAGACGTCGGGTGCTCCAGGCATTAAGTCCTGCTGAAGTCTCCCCCTTTTGCGATAGACCAGTGCTCCACAAACGCCAAAAAGCAAAGCGCTGCCATCATAATCCAATATAATCCAGATCCTTCACCTCCACAGAGCACAGCAGAGAGCGAGACGCACACCATCCACACCCACAGGAATCCATGGCGTATCCTCTTTCACTCTGTGAGGGTGGAAAGGCTCCCCTTTGCCGTTCTTCTGTAGAAATCTTGTTCGTAGAATCGAATGCCCAAACCTCCAATCCATCTTAATTTGCGTTCGAGGTGCTTAGCTGAGGAGCTGCAGGCAGCAGGGGGGGGGGAGGACGGGAGAGGGAAGGACTGTGACTGCCTCCGTCGAGAGCCAAGGTTGAAAGATAAGCTTCATTTCTTTAAAATTTAACAAGATAAACACTTAAAAAATATATATTTGTTCGCTGACATTATAGTAAAAGTGTTTCTGAGCTTAACTTTTCCTTAATAAATGCACGTAATCATCAAATCTGCTGGATTTAAATTGTTTTGCTTTTACGGTCTTCCAAACGGTTGCGCGTGCTGCGAAAATAAATTATAAATAAATTGAATTTTTGCTCAAACATCTCCTAAAGATAACTTGTTGTAAATGTCCATCCAGTGATTACTTTCTGCAAGTTTCATGTGGTTCATGAGCTATTTTGCTAACAAACACTGTGGTAATAGTAGTTCAGACCTCCAGAGAGCAGGAGGCCGTGCTGTGACAGAGTGAGTCAGAGCAGAGGAGGCTTTTTTTCTGTCTTTTTTTTTTTTTCTGTCTTTTTTTTTCTTCTGTCGGACACATGAGCTGGGAACAGTCAGTGGACCCTAGTGGCCGAAAGTGGTACTGCTCCCTTTTTCCCCCCGTCAGAATGAATGGAAACGGTCATATCTCAGCCAAAAAATTGGTCTAAAAATATGCCTCCCTACTTAGGCTGCTACCCCCGCGACCCGACCCCGGATAAGCGGAAGAAAATGGATGGATGGATGGATGGATGAAGCTTTTGAAAGTATTTACCAGGGATTCCAATAAACAGGGAGTTGCAGTAGTCGAGTCTGGAGGAGACAAAGGCATGGACGAATTTCTCAGCATCAGAAAAAGTTAGGGATGGGCGAAGTCTGGAGATGTTTCGAAGATGGAAGAAGCAGGTTTTAAACAGAAGCTTAATGTGATTTTCAAATGTAAGATGAGAGTCCATTTTTATTCCAAGATTTGTAACAGAGGTGGAGAGGGGGATGTCTTGTCCAGAAAAGGAAATTGTTGTTATAGTTGATGTTTGTACCTGGTGAGGGGTGCCAATCAGTATGGCCTCAGTCTTGGAGCAGTTTAATTGAAGAAAGTTCTGATTCATCCATGCCCTTATTTCCTCCAGGCAGGTAGAGAGGGCAGTGAGTGAAGATGGAGATGGGGATGATGAGGATGCTCCAGTCCTGATGTAAAGCTGTGTATCGTCGGCATAGCAGTGAAAAGAAATGTTGAACTGATTAATAATTTGACCTAAAGGCAGCATGTAAAGGGAAAACAGCAGGGGCCCCAGAACTGACCCTTGAGGGACACCACAGGAGACACAGACTGACTGGGACGTGGCGTTGCCAAGACTAACACACTCCAGCCTATTGGAGAGGAAAGATTTGAACCAGTCCAGGACAGTGTCACAGAGACCGACCTCCACAAAAAGCTAACTAAACTACACTTCCGGTTTAAAATGCGAGCCACAATGCATATTATCAAGCATAGAAACGTCACTAGGAGGTAGGAGGGAACCGACTGAACGCTACCTATGGGGATGATAACAACTAATAACGTCCATTTAATGGACTGATAGCATCCGAAGCCGCTGTCCTCAGTTAGTTTCTGCAATCAGCCAGCCATGCCCGATTCTTGGTTTCATTCCTCACACCTGCAGCCGCTCTTCTCGTCAACCCCAGTCCAAATCATCCTTCTGTTTCTATCTATTTCATCACAAGTTGTTCATGCCACATCCGGTCCTCATTGTTTCTCGTCTCCAGCTTTGTCAGTTGTCGCTGCCACGACAGAAATTTAAACAGTCAGTTTTGCATCCTTGCGCCTCCTGATGCTGTGACATGTACTACAGTAGACTTGACGACTGCAAAGGTGCAACCTATTAGCTCTTTGACCTTGAATATGACTAAACTATCCTTTTAAAGAAATGAAAAAAATCTAAAATGCTCTTGAAAGGTTTGGTTGCTGTTAGATATTTGATTCACGGAAACAATCTTTTACTCCCTCCTGACCAACTAAACTGAGATAAATCTCTTTTACAGACAACACTTCTGCAAAGTTGCATATAAATGATCCCGTTTTCTCCAAAGGACTGAGCAGCCATATTACCTGCACATCTGTTTTGTGCCCGTTTACTTATTTGCTCGACATTTAGGTCAGTCTACCAATAACAGGGGTTCGGAAGAGACCAGCAGAACCTGGCTGTTGCACAAACCTGTGTGATTGTGCTCTCAAACGTTTTCCTTTCAGGAACGGTATCAAGTTGTGAGCTGGAATCGGTCTGTGGAAATGCTTATTCAATATGGAGTTTATTTGGAAAACTGTGAGGGTTGGTACTGCTTCAGGCTGAACGCTGACATCTGCACCACACGCTGCAGTTTGAAAATCACATCACGTTATTATCTCTAATATTTTCAGAAAACTGACAAGAGTGTTTTGGCTCCAAATGTTATTTCAACACAAACTAAATTCATAATGTTCCACTAGGCCTGTCGTAATAAACAATGCATCAATTAATCGCATGATAAATGATAATTATCCACCTCATTTTCATTTGTCGTCTTCATCGTTTCTTCTCTTCTTTTCTTCTGTCTTCGTTAAGAGCAGCTAAGCTGCGAAGCTAAGCTAACAGGGCGATCTCGGGAAAAAAACCTTTGTCTTGTTGAAGCTCCAAAATTCACGGTTGAAACCCGTGCCTTTGTGTAAAAAGTTGTTGGTTTTTTTCTGCAAAATGAAGCTGAGAACTTGTTTACTGATTTTATTATTAAAAGCTTTGTGTGACAAATGCTATGCTAAAGAGCTCAAACCCCACTGAGGGTCCGCCATTTTGAGAACCAAAAACAAGGAAGAAGAGACAGCCCATGTACGTCTAGGAGCCTCCCTCCCATTTTTCTTAGACACACTGTTTGCTCCCTCACTATCCATCCTTTGGTTCAAACAGTCTTATACTGTCATCAGGTGGTAAAAAAAGGTATTACATGCAAAAGAAATTAACCAACATTTCTTGAATTTGACAATAATTACTAGTTATTGTCAAATTTCTAACAATATTATCGTTTATCGCAATGATTTCTGAGACAATTAATCGCCCATCAAAATTTGTTATTGTGACAGGCCTGTTTCACTCAGTTTGTTGAGATTGTTCTTTTCTTTTTGGTAGAAAGCTGACAGCACAACACGTTGATATACCATAATTTTTGGACTATAAGGCACATTAAGAGAAACAAAACAGTCCAATAAGTCAAACTTTATTCAACTTATTCCCAATAACCACATAAAATCAGTTTGAGGTCAGTAAGCACAATCAGAATTAATATATAAGGTGCACCTGATTACAAGGCTCACTGTCAATTTTTGAGAAAATTACAGGATTTTAAGTGCACTTTATAGTCTGAAAAATACGGTACTAAAAGAAGGTGTTAAAAAAAGCAAGCTACTGTACCTGCTTTTATTTTTGTTGTTGTTTTTCTATTGACAAGATTTCAGTGGTTAAGTAGATCACAATGATCTCGTCACTTATGTCGACTACAACAGTGTTTTTCAAAGTGGGGGGGCCGCGCCCCCACTGGGGGGCCGCCAGGGGGCACTAGGTAAAAGCTGGACAGAAGATTAAAAAAAGGAAAAAAATATATAATAAAAATAATTAAAAAAGTATTATTCCTGTTCATTTTAGCCTCTTTATGCACGCCCCGTTTTGATAACTGTCCTGTCACGGTCCATGAAACCCTTTACAAACATTCAAGCAGCTATAAGCACTAAACCAGACCCCAACATAAACGTGTAAACCTCTGCATGAGGCTTTCAAAGAGGCAAAATGGGACAAGAGAATGAAGTCTGGAGAGGCCATCGCGCACCCGAGGGAGATTTACTTTAATGAGGAGTCTTGTATGATCAACATGCAGCTTCAGAGCATGAGGAGCCCAATTGGGTCAGAGTGACACACATCATCATCGCCGAGCATCTGAGGAGGCGTCCAACCGCGGGGGGAAGGGAAAGCGAAGAGGCGCGGGAACACCGGAAGTGGAGAATCATCTGCAGCATGTTCGTTGTTGCCGGATAGGTGTCACTTTTATACAATCGTTGTATCTTTATAGCTAAATTTACCTAACAGGTCACTTTAAATTTTAATGCCCAGAAGGCCTCGATTTCTATTCTTTGAATCCTCTCCCAAGCTCGTCTAACCGTTTGCATGCAGGCCTGGACGGATTTCTAAGCAAAAGAAAGCCCAAGATGGAGCTGTGCTTTGATTGGAGTTGATAAGACTTCAGTAGCTCCAAGTCTGGCGGACACATGTGCGCATGGACCCTGCACAGGGAACGGTTGGGAAATAAAAACATCCTGGTGCATCTGAACTAGGCCCAGAAACTCTGACGAAGACGACGGGCGAGTGACGTCGCCGTAAATGTGCAGTCTGGAGCTTCTGCTTCGAAGATTAAACCTGTGATTCTGACGCTCCGCTAAATCTGAAGCCTTTTCTTATTGCGTTGGTTTATTTACACACGTCTGCAGAATAACAGGAACTTTCTGCGCCAGGACCTAACGGGGAATGAAACGTCTTAATCCTTGTGTTGCATCATCACAAAGCGCTGTTTTGAGTCACCTCCGTGGCACCGGTGTCCATTTTTATCGGCCTCCTCAGATGTGCCTGCATTGCAGCAGCTGCCTTCTGGTGGGTGTTTGGAGTCACGTTAAAGTAGGACACGGCGCGTTGAGCCGTATGCAGCGCGACACGAAGTGCATTCATTCGTCCCATCCTCTGATCTCTTGCATGAATGTAGATTTTTTTTTCCCACCGTTAAAACGAATGCATTCATCATTTTCCTAATCGTTTGCGTAACTCATTGGGCAACATTATAAAGGATAGACGTGGAAGATGGACAAAACAAAAAGCAGAGCCACATTCCTGAAGTGAAACAAAAGCGAAATGTTCTTTCAGTCTGTCCACCTGGACAGGATCCTTCAATAAAAATGACTTGTTCCCTATGAAAATAATCTGATTTTGGGCGTAAATGCACAACACGTTTAGAGTTTAGGACACGAGGCGGGAATGAAGGGATGCTTCTGGGTTGTAATAAAGGAATTAACTGGAGCTCTGTAAAAAAAATATGACCTATATGTTGTCTAAATGCAGAAAATAAGCTCAGCGGCTTACTTTAAAATATTAATTTCATGTTTTTTTTGGTGTTAATGCCAAGAATCAAAAATTGGTGAATCACAGTATCCGTGTGCAGGTGGAATTTAGTGTGGATTCGTTAAATTTGGGTTTTAGAAGATGGTCTTGGAGCTCACGATGTGGAAGAAACTTGTCTCCTATCAGCAGTAACCACAACACTGAAGCCCAAACACGAGCAGCTGGAATGATAAGGAGCTAAAAATAAAAAATATAACTTTCAGATGTGCAAATCAATCACGTTCACAGTTGTTTGATTGAAATGATGAACGATCGTACACTGAACTGTTTCATTTTTACATTTGGAAATGATCTTGTCGCTGGTTTGATTCCAGTCAGCAGATGGGCTTCAGGCCGTCAGAGCGATCGTCTCATCGTGACGTTTGTCTTCACAAGGAGAGGCGATTGTTTTAACTCAACGCTGGAGGTCTTGTTAGTTGAAAAGTAGTTGAACTTCTCCGTGGTCATCCTCGTCCAACGATGACATTTTCACACATACCGACAATCCCCAGCGTTTTAAACGTCAGAATTTAAAGCTTGAGACAGAACTTTGAAGAATAATATACAGGTAGTCCTCGACTTACGACGGAGTTCCGTTCCTATGGCGCGTCGTAGGTCGAAAATCGTCGTAAGTCGGAAAACACATACACACTGGCCGCCACCTATACACTTACATGTACGGTACTGTACAGTTACCAAGCACTTAGCCTATCCTAACACAGTACAGGTAGTCCCCGATTTACGAGCGAGATCCGTTACAACGAGGCGCTCGTAAACCGGAAATCTCGTAATTTGGAACGGCCGCCATGTCTCTCGTAAGTCCGGAATTTCGCTCGTAAATTGGAACGGTTTCGCTAGCGCGACTACAAACACTCGTTTTTCATCAAAAAACTGCTTATGAGTGCATAAAAATGATCGGAAACGTGTGTCCACATGTTTAGCTAACGAACTGTGGTGAAAAAACACATGAAAACTCAGTATTTTTTGCGTTTTTTCCAAAAATTCGCCAGCTCGTAAGTCTGGAACCTCGTAGATCAGAGCGCTCGTAAATCGGGGACTACCTGTACCCTACATAATTATCTAAAAACACATACAGTACATTTGGAGCCATAATGAAGGGGAAAAAAGTTAATTTCTTACTGGGAGCTGGTCAGTTCTTCCTCCGTCTGTTAGCATGTTAGCTCGTTGCACGTCCGAGCTCTGCAGCTTCATGCTGCTTCACGCGGTCCAAACTGTTTACAGTAAGGTCTGTTAGCATGTTAGCTCCATACATTTGGAGCCATAATGAAGGGAAAAAAGAGTTAATAACTTACTGGGAGCTGGTGAAGCTGTTTCTCCGCGTGTTAGCATGTTAGCTCCGTGTCCCGGCAACATCCGAGGCCTCAAAGCCATTTCTCCGCGTGTTAGCATGTTAGCTCCGTGTCCCGGCAGCATTCGAGGCCTCAAAGCCGTTTCTCAGCGTGTTAGCATGTTAGCTCTGTGTCCCGGCAACATCCGAGGCCTCGAAGCAGTTTCTCCGTGTGTTGGCATGTTAGCTCCGTGTCCCGGCAACATCCGGGGCCTCGAAGCAGTTTCTCCGCGTGTTAGCATGTTAGCTCAGTGTCCCGGCAGCATCCGATGCCTCGAAGCCGTTCCTCCGCCTGAGACGTCCACAGAGTTCACAAAGCATTTCCAGCTCATGTATCCAAGCGCAGATCGGACACATGGTCCGTCCAAAGCCGGCTGTCGAAGCCAGTGCTAACCGAAGCTAAACGAAAACTGACGGACACTGCCGAAAACTGACGGACACTGCCGGAAACTGCCGGAAACTGCGTAAATCGGCTTCAAAATAATAATAATAATACTTTATTTATAAAGCCATTTAAAACAACCACAGCTGCAACAAAGTGCTGTACACATGAAATCAAGAACATTTAAACACATAAAATGAGATTTAAAAAAAAAAATGTATGAGATGCGTGACGTAACCCCGAAACGTCGTAAGTTGAGGCCGTCGTAAGTCGAGGACTACCTGTAGTCATAAATTATTCATCATAATGAACAGAGATTTCTACAATGCCATTAGAAAACACTAAGTTAAGCTCATTAAATGGGCCAGAAAAAACACTTAGAAAAGAGAAATCAACCAAAAAAACTAAATTTTTATCTAAAACATTGATTTCACAAATGAGTTTAACAGCACTCATGGGATCAACGTGCAGATTCTGGAGAACGGAGAATGGAGGCAGCTTTTCTAAACGTGAATCATTCAGACTCCCACGCAGGAGGTTTGAATTACACAACAGACACTGACTTTAAAGAAAAGCACGATCCTGAGAGTCATTAATTTAAAGCCTTCAAACATCATGTTGAGTTGGAGAAGCTGAAGATTTTAATATCACACAGGTCACTTTGTCTGCTTAATTTGTCTACGAAACATTGTAGGTAAAACCAGTTTGGACAGTGTTGTTGACTTAATAAGAGGAATTAACTAAAAGTTTTCAAGAGGAGTCTCCCCTCGAGCTTCGGTCATCTTTCCGTTTATTCTGAAAAGTTTTGGGTCATTTGTAAAACTATGTTTGTTTTGTCTTTTTGCAGTTTGATCAATTAGAGCAGGAGTGTCCAAACGCTGTGGGCCAAAAGATGACAGGACTCGTGGGCCACAAAAAAAAGTGAATTTAACTGTCAGCGTGAGAACATTTTGGAGAAATTTTTGGTGGAGAAAGTTTTAAATTGTTGTAGATCGAAAACATTAAAAACCTCATAAACAATAAGCTTATATTTTTTTTTATTAAAAATGGATTTGATTTGTTGGGTTTGTATTTTGAAAGTTCATTTTTATTCTGTTCTCAGCAACAATTTTTTTAAAATTTGAGTACCGTTATTTTCCACCGTACACGTCGCACCGCCCTATAAGTTGCTTCAGTCCAAATATGTCTAATAAAGTGAAAAGAAAAAAAAAAACATAAATATGTTGCTTTGCAATACAAGTCAAATCTATTACGTGTTACCGCTGACAACCCGGAAATGTGGGCCGGTGTTGTGCCAAAAATTGATTGGCTGCCAAATGGCAGCCACGGGAGTGTGCATGGGAGGACTTTAAAGCTGCAGTATGTAACATTTTTTATAAACATATTTCTTCACTCTGTCACTATCTCCTGACAGACTGATGTTAGCCAGGTAATCTCTGAAAAAAAAAATATATATATATATATATATATTGTCCCCTTGCTTCTCCAGGTGGTAAATAAGCATTTCTAAAAAGAAAAAGTGACCCGCCATTTTCCAGCCAATAAAAACAGAGTTTGTAACCAGCCAATAAAAACAGAGCTTGAATTTGAATCAGCCAATAAAAACAGAGCTTGAATTTGAATTTCAGCAGACCATGGGAGAGGGGGAGGGATCAGAATGCTTTGCCTGTTGAATTTTTTTCTAAGTGCTGCAGTTCTACAGAAACTGCAGACTGAACCTTTAACAATAATTTAACAAGATTAACACAAAAACAATTATTTGATTGATCAAAATTATAGTAAAGGTGCGTCTCAATCTAACTTTTACTTAACGGTCAAATCAAATGTATTTCAAATGCCGACATGCGGAAGTAGGCGCGTGCACGGGAGGACTCTGTGCATTTCTTTGACATTTAACAAGATAACCACTTAAAACAATTGTTTGTTTGCTCGACTTTATAGTAAATGTGTGTCTCAGTTGAACTTTTACTTATTAAATGCACTTTAATGGTCAAATAAGCTGCATTTTTGCCGGGTCGGTGCAGCAAAATGAAGCTGATTTGATGGTTGCTCCAGGCAAGCTGGACACATATGGCAAGCCGCTTGTGTCATTAATAGCCACATTTACTTATTACATGACACAACGGCATGCCATTCACCTCAAATTCCATCTAGCGGCTGAAAATGGTAGTGTTCAATTTTTCCAATGTCAGAATGCATGAAAACGGTCATCTCTCAGCCAAAAATTGGTTTATAAATATGGGAATAAAATCCATAAATATGTTGCTTTGGAGTATAAGTTGCAGGGTATGTAAAATATGCAACAACAACAAAAAAAGACAACTTATAGGGCAAAAAATATGGTAGATGGACCTCAGCAACAGTTCACAATCCTCAATACATAAACCAATGGACTTAGTTTGAAGGAGAGTTTAACATGCTGATCATGATGGATGGATTGTAGTAAAGTTTTAGTGCTTTGGATGTTCTTTGGGAGGAAAGGCCAAATCAACAGCTAAAGGAGAATAAACAAGACACAGAAGCTGTCGTCACCTCTTCAGCTCTGCTAACAAAATATCTCAAAGCAAACGTTGGGTCGGTTGACCCAAGAGAAGTGTTGTTCACAGTCTCTCTTGTAAACGAGTCCCAGAGTCTTAACGGGATTAACCTGTACAAATAAAGGTTGAATGAAAATCACACGCTCTCAATGAAGATACGTTTTAAACTAAGCAACAAGGTTTGGACAGTTTTGCTGTGGCTGCACTTCCCAGCAGTGTTTCTGGTGAATATTTTATTTTATTTTAACAAATAGTTGAGAATGTTTTAATGACTTTATGTTAAGTGTGTTTGTGTGCAAAGATAAGAAGGAAGATGACATGAAGACTGTTGTGAAAACACCTTTTTTGTGCTTTTGAATGTTGCATCCACACAAAAATAGAATTTATAAGAGTGTGATCTTGACTGAAAATATCTTGAAACGCTTGTGCGTACCGCAAATGACAACTTTTAGAAAAATATTTATACTACATGCATGGAAACACCTCCAATCTTACCTATGGCACAAGGTGTTTATGGCTTTTTTCCTGTTTTCTGTGTATTTTCCTGGCAGCATTACAGCGCCACACACAGGCCTGACATATAGCGTTTTGGGTCGTTTTTGATATTTCAGTGTGGATGAGAACATTTCTAGGAATTCAGTCTTGTTTACACGGATATGTTTAGAAAAGACTGAAAAAATGTTTAGGAAAAAAGTGTTTCCGTGTGAACAAAGCCTAAAATAGCAGAGGACGTTGCACATGCCCACAGCTGTTTTGTGCATCAACATGCAGCAGAAACCACAACAACAACAAGGCTGTTTGGACAAAGTTTTTATTCTGTTTGGCCAGATTTGTCTTGACTCTGTCTTTGCATTTTGGCAATGAGCTGGAAATGTTCATCACTGGCATTAAATGATAATCAAAGCATCATGCTCAATTATATTTTGACATCATTATTATAACGTCACCCCCCCACTGGCCCAACATGGTTATTTCGGGAATTTCTGTGCTACTAGATCTTTTTTGTTGTTTTTTTTTATTGAAAAGGAAAAGTATTTGTATAAAAAATAATGCAGAGTTAAGACCTTACTTCAATTTATTTTTGAGTGAGCAGAGAAAGCAGATTATGGATCATGAATTATGGCCACTAACATTATAAAATGAGTGCTTCCACTTGTCTGGTTTGAGGTTTTGGAGCAGAAAGCAACCGAGAGCAGCAGATTTTCACTGTAAACCACAAAAGCATTAACCACATCAAGATATGCAAACCCCAACGTTACTTCAGGTGAAAGAATTGGCCCAGATGGGTGTTAGACTCAGGGCTTTGGGTCTCTAAAGTTCTTCACAACAAAATGGAAAAAACATTTTATCTGTGGATTTGTATCAACAAGTATACTGTCAAGTTGGGACCGGAAAAGGCGAAGATTATGCGTTGGTTGATTATAATATTCTTTTACTTATGTATACGGCTCAGAATTTCTTACTACCATCTAACATACAAACCTATTTTGTGAAAAGGATTAGTTGCTATAATTTAAAGGGAATAGAAATGTTTGTTAAACCTCAGTATAGAACCAGTTTAAAGGGTAGGTCTACTACGATAAGAGGAATTGATCTTTGGAATGGTCTAGAGGACAATGTAAAAACTGCAAAGTCCATACAAATATTTAAGAAAATTATTAAAACTATTTTGTTGAATAGTTATATTTAAATTGATTCTAATTTAACAAATTATAATAGGTATTTTGTATGAGATCATATACTTTTGATGAGACTGTATACTTTTGTATTACAATAAGTATATTAATGTTTGAATTGATTGTTTAAAAAGGAGCAGATATGATAAGAAATGTTTTCTTCTTCTGCTTGCTTTCATTTTGTGTTTTTGTTTAATTTTTCTTTCTAAAAATTGTTATTGTTTTTATTATGAAATTAATAAAATGATACAATACAATACAAAAAACAACTGCCATTTCGTTGATTCTGTTGGATTATTTACAACAAACGGCGCTTTCAAACAAGTCAAACCAATAGACAAAAAGCAGGTCATGATACAAGGAGTTTGAACAAGTTTAATGTTCAGATAATAAAAAAAAGAGAGAGGGAACTCCAAGCTGGTTCTCATCATTTCCTCCCCCAAGAGTTGCTCTTATTTTCACAATTAACGATTGGCTTAAATTAGATTATAACAGTGGCCTGGAGTTAATCCTTAACTTCAGGAGGACAAAAGCAGCGTCAAACAATCAGGGTCTTCAGCTGATCTTGCAACTATTGTCCAAAAACAGTGAGTCATAGATCAGTTTGAGGAAATAAATTATAAACATCCAACGACGATCTGTTCTGCAGATGTCCCAGAAACACCCACTTTTATGATCATTCCCCCAAAACGCAGCAAGTTCTGTAAGTTCAAAATGCAGAGATTTTCTAAAATCTGGCATTTCTCAGATGAATGCATGACCCGTTGTCTTACGAACCAGAGTTTTGAGCTTAGCACCGAACAACTATGTTCAGTCAGGTCATCTGGACGGTTTATTTTATGTGCTGAGACGTTTCGCCCTCCATCCAGAAGACTTCATCAGTCTGAGGGGACACCAAACAAAACAGCTTCTCCTCCAACAGCTTGCTCCAAAGTGGAAAAAAAAACAGTTATGTTGGTGCTAAGATGGCCTCTGGGGCCCGCCCTCTCCTCTGGGGCCCGCCCTCTCCCTCATCGACAGTCATGTCAAACAGCAAAGCCCATGCGCAATAATCCAGGTGTTCAGTCAGGTCATCTGGACGTTGTTGGGTTTTTTTTTGTGCTGAGATGTTTCGCCCTCCATCCTAACCATCCATAACAGTTTTTTTCCACTTTGGGGTAAGCTGTCAATTTTATTTATATAGCATATAAAAACAACCGAAGCCGACCAAAGTGCTGTACAGTTAAAAAAAATAAAAATAACAGAGTAAAATGCATCTAGTGCCACTAAAACATAATAAAGTTAACAATAATACAACATACAACAACAGTAAAATCTGCTCAAAATTTGTTCTCGGACTCTGCGAGGATTAAATGCCAAGTCAAACAGATGAGTCTTGAGCAAAGATTTAAAAGTGTCAACAGTCTGAGCGCTCTTTAAATTCTCAGGTAAACTGTTCCACAGCTTTGGAGCAGCAACCGCAAAGACCGGAGTGCTCTTACAGGAGTGTAGATGTTAATAAGATCACATAAATATGACGGGCCAGACCTTTTAAGACTTTGAAAACAAGCAATAAAATCTTAAAATCAATCCGATAGTGGACAGGGAGCCAGTGAAGAGAAGCCAGGACAGGGGTTATATGTTCATATTTTTAAGTTGCTGTTAAAAGACGAGCTGCTGCGTTCTGGAATGATTGTAAACGATGCAAAGATGATTTGTCTAAACCAGGGGTGTCAAACATACGGCCCGCGGGCCGGTTCAGGCCCGCGAGGGGGTTTAGTCGGCCCGAGGATGAATCTGAATTATATTTTTTAAAAAGAATAAACATTATTTTCTTTAAAATCTGCAGTTCCTATGTTGTCCGCTAGAGGCGCTGTGTTTTAGTCAGTTCAATGGCTTTATATATGATATCTGTGACTTTACCCGCTTTTTCTCTTGGAACGGACAGTCGGGCACCCTCATCAGTGGAATGTCCTTGTCAAAAAAGAGAAATGTGGACACAGAGTGTTGGTTTTTTTCAAGAAAAATGGACTTCTTCCTATAAAACTGTTTGTTGACTAAATGTTTTAAAACGTTGTGCAATCACTGGATCCGTTTTTTAATGTGTTTTAAGTCTTAAATAAATGTTAAACTGAGTAAAAGTGTAAAAGGACAATTAATTTAATGTAAAGATTTTTACAATTTATTTCTTCTTTGCACTAATACAGGTAGTCCCCGACTTACGAGCGAGTTCCGTTCCTCCGAGGCGCTCGTAAAGCGAAAATTCGTAACTTGGAACGGCCGCCACGTGTCTCGTAAGTCCGGAATTTTCGCTCGTAAGTTGGAACGGTTTCGCTAGCGCGACTACAAACACTCGTTTTTCATCGAAAAACTGCTTATGAGTGCATAAAAATGATCGGAAACGTGTGTCCACATGTTTAGCTAACGAACTGTGGTGAAAAAACACAGAAAAACTCAGTATTTTTTGCGTTTTTTCCCAAAATTGGCCAGCTCGTAAGTCCGGATCCTCGTAAGTTAGAGCGCTCGTAAGTCGGGGACTACCTGTACAATGAAAAAAAGTGGACTTACTGTTCGTTCTATGTAATTTTGGAATGAGTTTACTGTTCTGACCCACTTGAGATCAGATTAAGCTGTATGCGGCCTCTAGATCAAAATGAGTTTGACACCCCTGGTCTAAACCAACATACTGTACAGTGAATTACAATAGTCCAAACGAGAGGCTGATGAAGCCTTCCGGATGGAGGGCGAAACGTCTCGGCACAAAAAGAAAATAAACCATGCAGATGACCTGACAGAACATTGTTGAATTTTATACCTGGATTATTGAGCATGGACTTTGGCGTTAGCACTGCAGTTAATTATCTCAAATATAGTATTGTGCAAGTTGGGGAATCTGTTAGCCTTCGGAGCATGTGTTGTGAATGACTCTCAGCTACAACCACATCAAATTTACTTCAATGTCTGTAAAATTCTCTGAATTTATTTATTTATTTCTAACGTCAGTTGGCTGTGGTGGCAGTCTTGTTTCTTTTCTTTTCTTCTTTCGGCTGCTCCCTTCTTCAGGGGTCGCCGCAGCAAAGAAACTCACATGAAGACTTGGCGATCGTTTTTACGCCTGATGCCCTTCCTGACACAACCACAGATCACCGAGCTACCACAACTCTCTGTGTGGAGCAGAGAGCAGCATAGGGCACCTGGGGGAGCAGATGCTGGTGGAGGTTTAAGGCCTTGCTCAACGGCCAATGGGGCAAATGAGGGTGGAGGCAGGTGCGGGCGCTTCACCTTTTCTTTCCACGTTTTGATGTCAGTCCGGGGAGTCGAGCCGGCGACCTTACGATCACAGGCTCACCTTCTTTAACCTTTGCGCCGCCACTCCTGCAGTGGCTCTCTTTAATTTGATTCTTTCCAAAAGGCAAAAAGGGATTTGCACAAGCAACTCCCCCTCTTTGATTTATAGAGGTAAAGAAAATATCCCCTTCCTGAATGTTTGTTTGAGTTGAGGTTTCGCTACAAGACCTCTAAACGTGGGTTTAGCTTTCTGTGGATACGATGAAGCATAACATGAGTCACATCATGGTAACTAATAAAGAGCAGATGTGACCGCAGGGTGTAAAGGCAGAACTTGTCCGACGTGGGTCCGTGCGTGTTGTTGATTCAGTTCAGTTCCACTAACACGTATCTCCTTCTTAGATTCGCAGAGCGGGACTGCTCTGAGGTCCGCCGCCATCGGAGGAGAGGCCAGTTTTCACAGAGCCAGGAGAGACCAGCAGAACCAACGGCAACACAGAGAGACCACAAAGGCCAGAGGAAGAGTTGATGTCACCACCCTTCCAGACAACATGACCCGCATAGTGGTGAGAAGCTAAACAATCAACTCTTTTCTCCTCGTCCTGCCTCTGGTGCGGCCATTTTCCATTCCGTCGTGTTGGATTTACATCTCCCAACATGACATGTCAGCAACCAAAACATCACGGGTTTGTCCTAAATGGTGTCTTGTGATGACGCACAAGTGCATGAAGTTTTATTAAATTATCTCGAGCAGATCAGAAGTTATGGACGCTGACGTACTGATGAAGACTACTTGATAACACGTCTGCCTTTGCAGGGCAAATAAAAAATAAAACTTTAGGGTACCACAAAACAAACTGGCTGATGATGACAAGAAACAGGAGGCAAGAAATGGAACACCATAAAATACTGACGCTAAACATGAAATAAGAAATAAACAAGACACCAACACCCTTAAAATAAAACAATAAAAACACAGATCATCACAATGGAGGGTAATATTTCTTAAAACTGGGCTCACGATTTTATCGCATTACATTATTATACATCATACATGCATCTCAATTTCTTTTAAATGGTCTAAATCAGTGGTTCCCAACCCTGGTCCTTGAGGAACACCATCCTGCATGTTTTAGTTGTTTCCCTGCTCCAATAATATAATAATGTCACATTTTTGTCATCTGTGTATGTTTCCATACAAGAAGAAATTTGTCTCTGCATTTAACCCAACCACCACCAGGTGGTGCAGTGGGCAGCTATAGAAAGCGCCCGGGGAGCTGGGAATGAGGTGTGCTGCTCATATACACCACAAGATATGCAGTGGCCGGGGTTCGAACCTGGGTCTTTCAGGTCCCAAGTTGGCTGCCCTGCCTCTACACCATCTTGGCCCCACACACCTGATTCAGAGATTTTATTACTTCTTGCAGTTCTGTCAAAGCCTGTTGATTCAGATTCATTCAAATCAGGTGTGTCAAAGCAGAGAAACAACTAAAAACATGCGGGGTGGTGTTCCTCAAGGACCAGTGTTGGGAACCACTGGATATCAGTGTTAAATTCAACGGTTACATACACCCTTTTTATGTTAGCATTACTGTATATCAGAAGTTTTTTTATTTTATTTTTTTTGGGGAAAATTTATTCATTTCATTTAAAAACATGACAATTATACATACAATACAATAAAAAAATGTAAATAAAATAAAATGAAAGGTGGCAGAAGAAGAACTAGTCTTATGAAAACTGCCCCTTTTTACTTAATTCTAATGTAAATCAAATTATATATAAAAAATGTAATTCACAAAGACAATAACAATCTAGCTAAATTAAAAACATAAAAACTCAAACATCTTAATCAAATCAGACAACAAATTAAGTAGATATATATTAACAATTTCCATATTCTTCCAAGAAACTTGTCTTTATCAGTCTCTTAAATGTATACAGTACAGTGATCTGGCATTTTTTAACGGTATCTTCCAAACCATTCCACAATCCTATTCCCTGAATTATTGTGGATCGTTCCTTCAAACTACTACTAAAATAAGGCTTCACAAACATCTCAATTCCTTTAAGAAAATATACACTCTCTCTTTTAACAAAATTCGTTTGAATTTTGACATAGATATGAAGATAGATGGCTGTTTCAATTAAAAACAAAATGGCAAGTGTCCAGTTTGTGTTAGAAGATTCCTGAGAAATCTGTAGCATTGATATGGCTAGTTGACATTTTTTTAGTTTTAAACAAACAGTTGCTACAGGCTGTGTGGTCCCTAAGTCGTGCAAGAGTTTGGTTTGCATTGCTTGTATAGTCTGACCCCTTCAGGGTGGGAGTTGGACTCCACCAGGGCTTCCTGTTGTCACTGATTCTGTTCAGAACTTTTGTGGACAGAATTTCTAGGGTGGAAGGAGTTCAGTTCAGTGGCCTCAGGATTCCATCTCTGCTCTTTGCGGATGATGTGGCCCTGTTGGCATCATCATGACATGATCTTCAGCAATCACCGGAGCGGTTTGCAGCCGAGTGCGAAGCGGCTGAGATGAAAATCAGCACCTCCAAATCTGAGGCCATGGTCCTCAACCGGAAAAGGGTGGATTGCTCTCTTCAGGTCGAGAGTGAGGTTCTGCCTCAAGTGGAGGAGTTCAAGTCTATGTTCCTACCCTCACCTATGGTCACAAACTCTGGGTAGTGACTGAAAGAATGAGATTGTGGATACAGGCGGTTGAAATGAGTTTCCTCTGCAGGGTAGCTGGACTCTCCCTTAGAGATAGGGTGAGAAGTTCAGTTATCCAGGAGAGACTTGGAGTAGAACTGCTGCTCCTACACATCGAAAGGAGCCAGTTGAGGTGGTTCAAGCATCTGGTAAGGATGCTCCCTGAGCGCCTCCCTAGGGAGGTGCTTTAAGCATGTCCAACTGAGGAGACCCCCAGGGGTGTCAAACTCATTTTGATCTGGGGGCCACATTCAGCTTAATCTGATCTCAAGTGGGCCAGACCAGTAAACTCATTCCAAAATTACATAGAACGAACAGTTTTTTTCATTGTATTAATGCAAAGAAGAAATAAATTGTAAAAATCTTTAATTAAATTAATTGTCCTTTTACACATTTACTCAGTTTAACATTTATTTAAGACTTAAAACACATTATAAAACTGATCCCAGTGATTGCACAACGTTTTAAAACATTTAGTCAACAAACAGTTTTATAGGAAGAAGTCCATTTTTCTTGAAAAAACCAACACTCTATGTCCACATTTCTCTTTTTTGACAAGGACATTCCACTGATGAGGGTGCCCGACTGTCCGTTCCAACAGAAAAAGCGGGTAAAGCCATAGATATCATAAACACGGGTAAAGCAATTGAACTGACTAAAACACAGCGCCTCTAGCGGACAACATAGGAACTGCAGGTTTTTAAGAAAATAACGTTTATTCTTTAAAAAAATATATAATTCAGATTTATCCTCGGGCCGACTAAACCCCCTGGTGGGCCGGTTCCGGCCCGCAGGCCGTATGTTTGACACTCCTGCCCTAGAGGATGACCCAGGACACACTGGAGAGACTATTTTTCTTGTTTGGCTTGGGAACGCCTTGGAATCTTCCCAGAAGAACTGGAAGAGGTGGCTGTGGAAAGAGATGTCTGGACCTGACCCCATGACCCAACTTCGGAACAAGCAGAAGATGATGGATGGATAGATGGATGGATGGATGGATGGATGGATGGAGTTTTAGCTGAAAATTTCAAGTCATTTGGAAAAAAACTGGCTTAAGTCATTTATTGTCCGGCGCCAATTTCAGTTCTCTCCGTCAGTGTTTGTCTGCTGGGGTTTTATTTGTGTCCCGCACACAGTTTTCCTTTTAAATCAGCCTCAGTAAAATTCAATCCAAATAAAACGTGTTGCTCTGTTTTCTACCCCCCTTTTCCCATTCCCGTGCATTTTTAAATTGAAAACAGGCAAAGTCCTCAACTTGCCAACTTACACTGTTTGTTCAAGCATCACCGTCCACGAGTGTACATGCACATGGATGCCTGTGGATGACTCACTTGGACCAGATCACAAGAAGTCCTGTTGCTGTTAGTTTTACAGGGAATGGTCTGATCCAGTTTCCCTGACTCGCCACCTTTTGTCCAGTCGGGGTTTTGAATAAATCAGTCAGCTGTGAGCACCTGATAACTCCTCAACTAGAAATCTTCCCACACCCTTCTCAGGCTGGTGTCAGGCAGTGGAAACAGGGAAGAAGTGGGTCATTAGCTGTATGTGGAGCAGCCGGAGAGGCCGTGAGAGCTCTGCTTTTAACTGCTCCACTTTCTGAGCCAACACCGAACCACAACCATTGCTCTCTGTCACCTTGCAGTGTACCATCCATTATTAAAGCCATCAAAACCAGAGGGCAATAAGAAGACCTGTGCAAAATGACAAAACAGCTCCCTCAGGTGGAAATATCTGAAATCAGTTTCCAACAGACAGGACTAGATCTTTAACATTCCCATAAAGAATTTGGGGATTTTTTTCCCGCGCAAAATAATAAAAAAAAAAGCTGAGAAATTTCAGTTTTCATTGGACATAATTTTATTTTTCTTACCTTTTTACATTGCATGACAATAAGAACCACTAGTTGATCAACTTAAAAAAATTCTGATTAAAATTAGGCTAAAATTTAAAGTAAAGTCACATTTTTAGTTGTATATTAATGCCACGCAATTAAACACTGATGAGGGCAGCAAGACAAAACTTTTTTTTTTAAATATGCAGACAACTGTGCAAAATATTCAAAAAGTAGAAAATTAAAAAAGAACATTTTAATTGAAAGTCAAGTATACGAGTTTTGAACTAAGATCATCTTATTATGAAAAGGGACAAAGATGGAGCCATTTTATTCAAACTTGGTAAATGAGATTGACTAGTGCTTGTTTATGATGTGAATTACTCTCAGCTACTACCACACCAAACTTTAGCTCAACATCTGTACAACTGGGCTGCAGCTATTCATGCTTATTCATAGCTTAGCTGTAGCAGCCACATTAAACAGGACTGACACCAAAACTTAATGAGATGTGGTGATACCTCCAATGATTACATTTTGCCAATTTCATTCCAAAATTTTGCACAGACTCAAGATATTTTGCTAAAAAAAACCTCACTTACAAACTTCCAGGCAATGAAAAAGAATAAAACAAACTTAACTTGGATTTCTTCGAATGGAAAAATAAAAATGACACCACCAGTTTGAAAATATATATATTTTTTATCTTGATTTTATTTTTAGGATACCTACAATATAAAACAACACTGTCCTCTGGACTGGGAGTTTTAAAATGTTAGTCATTTTCAAAAGTAATTTTCTTCGAACACT
>JBBPBX010026420.1:17023-38119 GCA_038048925.1 Garcialebias charrua | reverse complement strand
TGAACTGCACTTATATCACCTTTCTATCTTATCAAAATATTCAAAGCACTTCACATTACAATCTGTGCCCTCATTTACCCATTCATACAGCACTCTACTATATCTGTACAAAGAATAATCAGTGTTTTATCACATTCATACACTGATGGAACACACACCGGAGGCAATGAGGGGTTCATTGTCTTGCCTAGGGACACTTGGTCATGGGACTGCTGATGGAATTGAACCCCCAACTCTTGCGAGGACGACAGCTCTAACTGCTCATCCACAGCCGCTCCAAAGCACAAGTAAACATTGGATGTACAACCAATAATTATTTTCAAAAAGTTTCACTAACATCCACTTGTCTGTTCATGAAATATTTTGCTGACATGCATGCAAAATTGATTCTAGTAGGTAATGGCAAATTTTACTCAAAAATTGTGCACAAGTGTTTAGTACAACTTGAGGATTACCTCAGCTTCAACTGCACCAAAGTTTAGACAAATACTGTATCTGTAAAAATTGTCAAGTTGTAGTCATTTCGATTTTGCTAAGATCCCTAAGTTGTAGCAACAATCTTTAATCAGATTGGCTTTAAATGGTTATCAGTTGCAGATATTCACCCCATAATGGTTTTCTGAAAGTTTCATTAAATTCTGTTACAGTCCATGAGATGTATTGCTAACATTACAGGCAAACAAACACACACAGAAACAAGCAGAAACAATATTGCTCCACTTGCGGAGGAAGATAATTTGTCGGTCTAAGTTTTTCGAAAGCTGCTTTTGTCACACACGCACAAAACAAAAATCCAGAGCTACCAAAATATAAAACCATCACCATTAGCTGGAATATGTTTCTCTTAGTGCAACATTGTGTTGCATTTTTGTAGCATGATCCTAATCATTAGGAGTTGTTTGTAAACTGAAAGTAGAAAGACATTTTATCACCCAGTGAGTCAGTTGGCAACCAGACTGTGCTATATAAAGGATTGAGCTTGTTTTCTCTTTGCTAATAGCTGATTGATTATGTGTGGCCTGTGTTGACAACACCCAGTAGGTAGTCCATTTTTTCTCTTCTTATTTGTTCTTGGTGAAGAGTGTTAGTTGCCATCCTAACAAGCTGAAGTATTGTATTGGATTTTTTTTATCTCACCCAAAAATGTTTCCCTATTGACAAGTTCATTTTTTCCATATTTATTTGTTTAGCAGTTTATTCTGTGATATAATAAATACTAAATAGACTGTATTGCACCTCATTGAAGATGGGTCAATTTGTGATAATGTTTTTGCTCATGTCTGTTTGTGCTTGTGTGTTTATTTGTCCTAGCATTATGGAGTCAACCCCTTTTAAGATTGCACAAAAATATATGACTATCAATTATTTAGGTATTGAGCTAAACTTTGGTGTGGTAGTAGCTGAAATTCGTTGCCTACACATTCTCTGAGAACTAACTCAACACCAAATGCATAATGTCAATTAATTTTATTTAAATAATTCAGTTGATATAATAATGTCAGGTGTGTGTCTAAAGTCAAGATGGCACCAGTCATGGCTAGCTATCTGCCACATACTGTTGCAGAATCTGATAACTGTAATGTGGTGGTGGTGCATAGAAGGAGAGCTAGCTTAGCATTAGCAGCAAGTGCTCCAGCATAGCTTGGAAAAGAGCGACAGCATGTTGATTCCCACTTACACTTTTCTACATTACGGTACTTAGAAAACCATACAATGCCATGTCTCCACAGCACTGTCTAATATTCATACATGAATATATATAGAGTATAGTCCGTATATCCTTCACCACTCATTACTGAGGTTGAGCAGAGCAGCTAACATGTACACACGTTCTAGATCCCAGCTACACACTGCCGACAACTACGAGTCATGACATATCAAATAAAGGAGGCGCCCACGTGTGGCGTTAGAGGTACTACAACAGTAATATACATACTGACTGTACTCTGCTTGTTTTTTGCTTTTTGGTATTTTCTGCTTTGATGTCTCTGCTCTGCTAGCACAACTCTTCTCAGCAGGGGCGGCCGGCCTATAGGGGTCACTAGGGCACCGCCCCACTGGAACTTCTGGAGCTATTCACCATTTTACATTGAAGACTTTAAAAAAATTAATAAAAATTAAATAATGAAAAAAATTATTTTGAAATACTGTATATGCATATGTTTTTAGTTGTGTAGGATAAATATTTTACGAGTAATGATTAGTTATATTGTTTGTTTCTAAAAAGTTTTCTGATTGGTGACGTATTTCTGGTCCTGGGGGCGCATTAATCTTATCCATAGACTCATTATAAATGGCACATGCACTGTTTTTCCACGACTTTAAAAACAATAGGAAGATGCTGGGCACAGATTTCTGCACCCTGGACACATCCAACGTGAGCTGTACCTACCGATCATGTGCTTCTGGTCTTTTTTTTTTTGTCTGGGAAATGAGCCATGCAGTGACTCAAGCCAGGTAGGTTTTAAATCGATGAAAGTCCTTTATCTAATGTCTATTTGCCATTTCTGACTGATATGCCTCTCAACTTTTAGAAGTTTGTGAAAAAGCCTTCAGCTGACTGTTTATTCTAAAAGCGGCAACTGATGAGTTTGTTTCTGGAGCTAGCATGCTAATGCTAGTCTTTATCTAATGCTTATATTATTATATTACCATTCCTGACTGATATGCCTCTCAACTTTTAGAAGTCTCTGTGAAAAAGTCTTCAGCTGACTCTTTATTCTAAAAATGGCAACTGGTGAGTTTTTTTCTGGAGCTAGCATGCTAATGCTATTCTTTATCTAATGCTTATATTATTATATTACAATTCCTGACTGATATGCCTCTCAACTTTTAGATGGCTCTGTTTGTGAAAAAAGCCTTCAGCTGACTACAAGTGGGAACTGGTGAGTTTTTTTTTTCTTTCTTTGTTTGTGGAGTTAGGATGCCAGTGCTAGCCTCCAGGTTATTGTATTGGACTCTGATGGCTACATTTATTTCAATTTGCTTATAGAAAAATTATCAAACATTAATAATTGTATATACTAAATGTCACTGGTGGTGTTTTACTATTTCTTAACACTGTATTGATCTGGAGAATGAAGACAAAGCCTCTTGCAAGTAACTAGCTCCTATTAACATTGAAACATTTAAGGTACGGTATTCATATGTTGATATGTTATATATGCTAAGGTGCATTAGAACCTTTAAAATTAGGAATATTTAAGAGAACCGGTACTCAAAAAAAAAGAGCTTGATTCTATTTATATTATGAACTTGTATTACTATAATTTATATATAATTTATTTTTTTGTATATTTTTTGTTTGTTCTTTGTTGTTTTAGTGAGTCAAATTAGTTCTTCTCATCCTGAGCATTTAATTGTTCCAATGACCTTGTGCTAATCTGCATTTGATAAATAAACACGATTTGAACTTGGAACATTTTTTTTTTCATTTTAGAGAAATAGACCCCCCCCCACCCCCAACTCCCAGTGGACATTTCACGGGCCGCCACTTCTTCTCAGCCTCCATCATGTTAAATTGCCGGTGTCTAGTTTGAGAAATTAGTCATCAACAAAGGTGGGCGCCAGACCGCTTGGGAGCGCTAAAGCGCTAATCCGCTTATAGCGGACCTAAACAATTTGTCAGCGTTACAACGGATTGACTAACTTTTATAATTCATAAGCGGATTTGCGCTATTTTTATTTAAAATGTAGTACCGCTAATAACTATCTATCAGTAAAAATGAAAAAAAAACTTATTTACGGGCTCTTAAATCAACCGGACGACTGCTAACAGACCATATCCTGTCAGCGCCGGATGTGGTCCGTGACAAAAAAGCGTCCCCCTCAGTCTCTTGGCTAGAGAGAGCGCAGTTAGCAGCCAGTGTGTTACTCTGCAGCCTTATTGCTTGTTTTCGAAGAGTCAGACGAAGAGTTTTTAACATGGAGGGTGAACTTATGGATGTTTCTCAGCGGCCTACGCGACGCGTCAGCGCCTCATTTGCCCTCTTCAAAATGGCGGCGCCCACAGAAGCAAAGGACTTTCCAAGAAAACACGGTAAAAACAATTATTTCTTTGCTGAGAAAAAATATATTTCATAGCTGACGTTATAGCACAAGTTTTTCTGAGCTTGAGAGTTTCACGAAATGGTCAAATCTGCTGGATTTAAAAAAGTAGTTCGCCATTAGCACTGTTCAAAATGGCGTCCGCGACAGCCACAGAAGCTAAGGACTTTCCAAGAAAACACGGTAAAAACAATTGTTTCTTTGCTGAGAAAAAAATTATTTCATAGCTGACGTTATAGCACAAGTTTTTCTGAGTTTGAGAGTTTCACAAAATGGTCAAATCAGCTGGATTTAAAAAAGTAGTTCGCCATTAGCACGTTAGCTTATTAGCATTCGCGTCCGCTAGTGTTGCTAATACATAAGCGCTTTTGAAATTGCGGACCTAAATAAATTAATAAGTGCTTTAGAAATAGCGGAACTAATTTTTGGATTAGCGCTGCCCAGCACTGGTCATCAAGATTACCTCCTCACATGTCAAACATATCAGACTATCTGTGCTGTGCGTCCTGCACTTTAAAAACCTCAGAGACACCCAAGGAGATGCAGAAAGCCGGGAGGATTTTTGTTGAGAATGAAATGCTGGCAACAACTCTGGTTTATTCCACTTTCTTGTGAGCAACTATTTGGAAGAATTGAGACATTTTCTGTGACTCTACCCTTCCATTTGGAGCAGGACTCTGCCGCATACTTGTGGTGGGAAAGGATTCTCATATGAGCCATGAACTTCAGGATCTTCACCCTGTGCAACAAGTATCTGACTATCCATGTAACCGACCAACAAAGTACAGCAAGATCTTATTTAATAATTCTCTGTTTTATGATGGGACTTATGCTATGATGTGACCATCTTTTAATTGTGATTTTAAGATTCATTTCTGCTGTGATGCTGGACAGCTGGTCAAATATTTCATGAACGTTATTGACTATTTAAGCTCACACAGTCCATCACCGGTGCCATTCATGAAAAAGAACACTCACTGCATCTTGTACTGTCTTATGGAATAAATGAGTCTACTGTAGAAATCTGTCAACTACCTGTTCTGTTCACTGCAATGGTCCCTGGTATGAAAGAATGGACTGGATCATATGTACGTTCTACACACACAATTTTAAATTAGATTTAAGGATACTATCTCCTGTAACACTCAGTTCTGCTCTGTGTCCAATGTGGACAAGTTAACTGATCTTTTAAGCTCTGCAAGACAGGGCGGCTATGGCTGATTGGTTGGAGTAGTTCTCCTCCAATGCAAGAGTTGGGGGTTCAAATCCACCATCAGTCACATGCCGAAGTGTCCCTAGGCAAGACACTGAACCCCTCATTACCTCTGATGTATGTCCCATCAGTGAATGTGATCTAAAGCACTGAGTCTCTTAGAATGATTTGTTCAATTAGCTTAAATAGATCTAGTAGAGTGCTGTATGAATGGGTAAATGAGGACACAGATTGTGTTGTAAAGCACTTTGAGTGTCTTGATAAGACAGAAAGGCTATATAAGTACAGTCCATTTACATGTACAGTACTGATATTCTGGGCTCTGTTGCTTCTCTAAAAATCAGGAAGTCTCCATCTCAGCTGTGGCTGAACGAAACCACCACTCAGATGTCAGTGCAGACGAGCTGAGAGAAAATGCAGAAAGGACATACTGCAAGTTTTAAAGGACATCTTTAAAGACAGCTTATTAAATTTTCAGAGAGCTGTTAAACCTGCTAAGACTTCTTTTTTAACTAATGTGGTTAGATTCGTTTTGATGTTTTTAACTCTGTTGTGAATGTCCGTGATGCTGGTCATATTACTGAATCTCCTTCACCATGTGAACAGTTTTTATTGAGAAAATCTGCCTTGCGACCCTCAAGAGGGCGGCTGTGGCTGAGCGGTTAGAGCAGTTGTCCTCCAATGCAAGAGTTGGGGGTTTGAATCCACCAGCAGTCACATGTTGAAGTGTCCCTGGGCAAGACACTGAACCCCTCATAGCCTCTGATGTGTGTCCCATCAGTGTGATTAGTCTCTTTAGAATGACTTGTTCAGTTAGCTTTGTAGAGATCTAGTAGAGTGCTGTGTGACTGGGTAAATGAGGACACAGATTGTAGTGTAAAGTGGTTTGAGCGTCTTGAAATAAGATAGAAAGGCACTATATAAGTACAGTCGATTTACCATTTACCCTATTTAACAAAGACCCCTCTTCACCTTCTTCATCCTCCGCTACCTTTGAACTAGGGGTGCAGGAAATAAAATCGATTTTTTTTTAAATAATCTAGATTCTTAGTCCTGGTGATTCTGAATCGATTCTAAAAGGCCGAAATAGATTTAAAAATGTGTTTAATTTTATGTTTTTTTCCGCTCCTACTCCCGAGCGTACTGCATATTGCGTTATGTGTCCGTTCGGCCACCGTAGAATTTTGGCCATGTAGGCCACCGTACACAAAGCTAGTTAGCCAGACCAGCAGCTCCCTTTCTCTGAATGGAGCCTGCAAGCATGGAGGAGGGAGGACAGCACGATTCAACTTGCTCCTTCGTCTTTAAAAACAATTTCAGATCCTACAATGTTCTGAGGGAAGACAAAGAGCTTAACAAGAGAACGGTTGTTTGCAAGAAGTGTCAAATAAAATTAATGTACATTATTTTGGAAATACGATAAAATGTGCGGAAGATGAAAGTGAAAGCCGCCGACCAGTGTACTCTGCAACAAACTTCCAGCTGATTCTCCAACAGCTGTGAATATTTCTCTCTCCATCTCCTGCTATATCACAAAGGATTTACGAGCAGACAGCTCAGTGGAAGGCGAGGGATTTAGGTTTATTTTTAATACGCTAGAAGCAACGTATGTTATTCCTTCACGTAGATAAAGGTACACACAGCTCCAGCATGAAACAAGAATAACGAGGGAGAAGTTCTGATGCAGCTGCAGCTCAAAGGTAACTGTTGTTTTCTCATATTATACTAAAACATAGACAATATACAACAAACTTAATGTAATTTGTCTTTTTACCAGGTTGGAGAGGCCAGATGAGACACATCACCTGGAACCATTTCTAAATTATACACGTTATGGTTTATAAATTGCAGTTCAGAAGAGATTTTGATGCAGGTTTGCATATGTTTTGAAATTGTGTTAAATATTTACTAAATATTAATCAATATGGTAAAAAAAACTGTAAAGTCTGTATTTTATTTTGAGTTATAGGTTAATGCACTTTGGTAGGCTGAAGTCTGTTTACTTTTGTATTTATATATTTTGAATTATTTGGCTGTGATGGACGGAGACCTGTCCAGGTGTGTCCCCTTCCTCTCACACAGTGATGATTGGACATGGACACCAGTGACCCCCGTGACTTGAAAAGGAAGAAGTGGGTAAAGATGACGGATTGATGAATTATTTGTTCCTAGATTTTTATTTTTATTGGTTTAGAGAAATCCAAGCAACTCAGCGAACCTAATACTGGTAATTTAAGTTACAGAATTTTATGCACTCCTGTACAGTATTATTCGTTCCTATTTTTGGTTTAAATATCAAACGATGCAAAACAATGGACATTGGAAAATCGGACATCGGACAACATAGCCTTCCAATTCACTGTTGAACAGTGTTCCCTCTTGCCTGTTTAAGGGTGTTTTTTGCACTCTTGGTCTATTAATTGTTTCCTGATTAGCACGTCCCTCTTATAAGGCTGTATTCTAGCTAGTTTTACTTTTAGTAGCTTTTAACTAGCTCTATTTGCTTTTTTTGTGGTTCAATCAGAGTCAGAGAGTCAGAGTCAGAGAGTCTTTATTGTCATTTGCACCGCATGTGGTACATGTGATGAAAACGAGATTATGTACACGAGGTCCCAGTTACATCCAACAACAAATGAAAGAGAAAAACAGTAATAACATCTAGAACTAACTAAGAAAAACATCAACTAGTAATACACTAAGCCTAATATAGTGGGAATAAACAGCAGCACGAACATGAGTTTGTATGAGCAGATGGTCACAGATGAACACAGCAACAAGAAAACAGATCAGCATCAGTATGATGTGATATTTTGCAGTGTTTATTTTTTATTTTATTTTTATTTATTCATGAGTCTAACAGCCTCAGGGTAGAAGCTGTTCCTCAGTCTAGTGGTTCTACACTTGATGCTCCTCAACCTCCGTCCTGAGGGGAGTGGGGCAAAGAGTGAGTGTGCTGGATGAGTGAGGTCTTTCATGATGCAGGTGGCTCTTTTCCTGCATCTGGAGGTGTAAATGTCTGTGATGGTGGGGAGACTGACTCCAACAGACTTCTGTGCAGCCTTCACCACTCTCTGCAGAGCTTTCCTCTCTTCAACTGTGCAGCCTCCATGCCACACGTTGATGCTGGAGCACAGGACGCTCTCCACTGCACACCTGTAGAACGAGGTGAGAACTGGGCTGCTCAGACCAGCTCGTCTCAGCCGTCTGAGGAAGTAGAGTCTCTGATGACCTTTCTTGATCAGGCTGGTGGTGTTGTTGCTCCAGCTGAGGTTATCATTCATGTGTACACCCAAGTATTTGTAGCTGGAGACCACTTCCACTGCAGACCCACCTATTTTCAGTGGGGCATGGTTGTGTTTGTTCCTTCTGAAGTCCACAATCATCTCCTTTGTCTTCTTCACATTCATGTGAAGATTATTCTCTTTGCACCAGCTCTCCAGGTGTTCCACCTCCTGTCTGTAGCTGGACTCATCATTGTTTGTGATGCATCCCACCACCGCTGTATCATCTGCAAACTTAACAATATGACAGCCTGGAAGTGTGGCTGTACAATCATATGTGAGCAGAGTGAACAGAAGGGGGCTCAGCACACATCCTTGAGGAGAGCCAGTGCTCATAATGAAAAAAAAAAACTTGACCTAACAGTTCTATTTAACTGTCGACCTATTTCTAAACTGCCTTTTCTGTCATATTTTTGGAGAAATTTGTTTTTAGTCAACTTCAAACATTTTAACTGCCAAAAACATTGGTAAAAAAAATCATTCTGGTTTTAAATCAGGCCACAGCACAGAGACAGCCCTTTTATGAGTTTTTATTTATCTTTTTGTCGATCTTGATGATTAAACTGTTAATGCAGGAAACTCTGCTGTTTTAGTGCTTTTAGACCATTATGTTGCCTTTGACACTATGGACCAGTGGCGGTTCCTTATATGGGCAACATGGGCGGCCGCCCACGGCGGCCTCCAACAGGGGGCGGCATAACATTGCGCAGTTTAGGAAAAGGAGAAAAGAAGAAGAGGAGAAACGAGCAAAAGTTAAAGGTAAGAAGAGCTGTGTGTCACCAGGCCCGGAGTGGCCAATCGAGACGACCTGGAGATTTCCCGGTGGGCCGGTGTGATTTGTGGGCTGCAGAGCCGCTGCTCCCCGTTTTTTTTATTTTTTTTTATCTTTTACAACTTTTTCTAAACAACATAGAACACCGGGCTGCCCCGCCCCTCATTTATTCACATGTCATCATCAGTTTATCACCGTAGCAACTGCGGGGGCTGCACCTCCTCAACTCAGGGCCGCCCCTCCGCCACTTTTAGTTTCATTAACGTGCCCGGAGGTGAAACGTACGTGCGGTCAGTGGAAAGATGGAAGAGAGAAAAAGTAAGAGTGGTGCAGAGAAGGGAAGAATTAAAAAAGAGAAAGGCTCTGGAAACAAACGCAGCTAAATGTACAAACATTGACACATTTTTCATTCAAACAGCTGCAGTTTGTAAATGAGAGAGATCAAACAGGTGAGACATGATGTTGAACTTTGCCTGCAAAACAACGTTCAAGTTAATTATGAAGTCAATGAATTTTGTGGTGTGTGGCATTGTGACATAACATACTGTTATATAATTTAAATAATAGTATGATGCAACGCCACATAACTGAAACTTTGTCTTGTAGCCTTTGAGAGTCAGAAGCAAGATGCAGCCCCACCACCATGCAGCAGCCCAGAGTGGGCAGGTAGGATTACTCATTGACTGAATATTATTATAATTATATAATGAAGAGGATAAGTCTGGTGAAGACCTGCTCTATATGAAAAGTGCCCTGAGATGTTAGATGATTAAACCCTTTAATGAAACTGGCCTGAATTGATCATAAGTCTTTGTAAAAAGGGGAGATTTGTGTTGAGTCATGACAATTTTTAAAATGTGATTTAGTGTGAGGATCGGAGCCAGGATTGATGAGGGGATTGTTCCTGTCAGTATGAAGGAACAGGTGAGCTGTTCTAACTGTGTGTGAACAAACAAGCATTAGTTCCAATATAAACACTTTCTAAACAACAGTAGTGACTCGTTATATTTTTATCATTAAAAGTAAGATAGAAAATACATAAAGCAATGAAAGGGAATATGAAAGTAATGTGAAATAAACCTGCATATATTACCATTGAAAATATATTAATTGGTTAAATCAAAATGCGTTTTCCATATCAATTGTACTAAAGCTTTACAGATTATTGTCCTGATGCTCAATAAATTTAATCCTCTGGACAGATTCTTCTTTGTATCAAAAATACTTCTTCAGTCTGAGGAGCTGTGACAAACTCAGTCATCATTCCTCCTTGATAGAGAGAGGAATAATGGTTTGAGAGAAGAGTAAAGGAGGCCATCTTTGTGAAAAGAAACCATCTATCATTAAACAGAGGTGGAGGCCTCAGTAACCGTGTTTCCATCAAGGTTTCTTGATGCACATTTTGAAGTATCGCATCAGAAAAGGTGAATGGAAACGGCACGATTCTAATTAACTTCCTCTAATTCGCAAAAAAGTTGATACGCTCGCTTGAGGTGGTTTTGGGGTTTTTCGAAACAGAGCTGATGCGCAAAACGAGAGATGGAAACAGATTTGCCGACTCAGTTCTGACGTAGCGAACATTCACGTCATGTGACTGATCAGCTGTTTCCGCTGTAACATCGCTAAAACTAGTTGGCATGACAGAATAAATACAACTTGCCCGATAGCAACACATTCCTGAAATATTCTCTCCATTTTGCCGAGATGTGTGGTTCGGTTCCTGTTTTCAACCGCTACTTCCTGTTTACTGTAGACATGCGTAACGCTGACGTCTGACGTAATGCCGCTTTGCGTGGCCTGGTGGATTCGCTTCAAGCCAGTTGATGGAAACACTTCTGATTCGCATTAATTTTTATTTACATTTTTGCGAAATTTCGAAAATTCGCTCAAAATTCGAATTGAAAATAGATGGAAACACGGTTACAGTTCAACTGTCCCCTCTTACGATGCTGTTATTGCTAGTATCTTACCGTTCACATAAAATATTAGATAATTTTCTTACAGAAACAATTCTTGAATAATGTTCATAATGTGTTAATGCTACCGGTACATGTTTGTCTCAGGCTACTTCTTGTTCTGCCATTAACTCTAAAATACTTATTGAATAGTTTATATATATAGGTAAAACTAGATGTTGAACAACCCATTAAAATACACCAGAATGCAAGAAATGGCATCTATTTTATTCACCACCCACCCACCCCCACATTACAAATGCTTCTTACGCCAATGGCCACCAAGCCAAGAGTCATTGTTAGCACTGGGGCAAAGCTAAAACTAAAGAGCATGTTTTAGAATTGCCCCTGATGTAAGGTTATAATTACATGATTTTGATAACAATGGGGTGTGATCTAAAGTGGGCCACTCTGAGGCTGAAATTCCAGAACTGAAAATGTGCCGTTGGGGTTGCTCGCCCAGGGCGCCAAAGAGGCTAGGACCGCCACTGCTGTGGACCACAACATCTTGTTGTCACAACCTGAGCAGGCGGTTGGTATCACGGGCACAATTTATCCTACTTTAGATCCTACTTTACTGACTGGAGTTTTTCTGTTCACAGTGGAATATTCTTCATCTGCGGCTATTCTAATTTGTGGGGTCCCTTAAGGGTCTATTTTAGGTCCACTGCTTTTTAATCTTTACGTGTTGCCTTTTAGGTCCATTTTTAGAAACTATAACATTCCGTTTCATTGCTTTGCTGATGATATTCAGTTGTACCTGCCCATTTATGTTAGACAGGGTCACCCCACTGAAACCACTCTTGAATTATCTGAACAATATCAAAGACTGGTTGAAACTAAATTACCAGAATATAAATTAAAATAAAACTGAAGTATTCCGCTTTTGTAAAAGTAATGCCCCTGACACTCTTGGCCCCTTGGCTTCATACAGCCACTCCACTGTCAGGAATCTGTGAGTTATTTTTGATAGTGATTTTAAGTTAGACAAACAGATAGATGCAGTTGTGCAATCCAGATTCTTCCAACTTAGACTCATTGCCAAGGTGAAGTCATAGCTTCCTTTCAGACACCTTGAAAAGGGGATTCACACTTTTATTTACCTCTTATTTGGACTATTGTAATGCTTTAATGTTGATTTAGATGCACCAACTTTACATAATAATAATAATAATAATGAATTCAATTTATAACGCACTTTTCATTAATGAAAATCTCAAAGTGCTACACGGTGCAACAGAAATTAAATGTCAATAAAACAAGTAATAGAACAAGTAAAATCAATAACAGTATCAACTAAGATCAAAAGTAGAATCATGAGGAGGCAGAGTATGCTCGGTTGAAAAGAAAGGTCTTCAAGCCGCTCTTAAAGTCAACCACAGACTGTGGGACCCTCAGACAGTCAGGAAGAGAGTTCCACAGGCGGGGGGCAGCCACACTGAAAGCCCGGTCTCCCATGGTCCTTAATTTGGTTCTCGGAATGTGAAGGAGATTACTGTTCTGTGACCGCAGCGACCGGGTGGATGAGTGTGGAATAAGAATATCCTTCAGATAATCTGGTGAAGTTCCATGTAAGCATTGATGTGTAATGAGAGCAGTTTTGTACTGAATTCTGTAGGCGACAGGAAGCCAATGAAGGTTATGAAGAATGGGCGTAATATGTTCAAATTTACGAACTCGCAACAAGATCCTTGCAGCACTGTTTTGAATATATTGAAGTTTCTGAAGGTTTTTGCCAGGGATTCCAATAAACAGGGAGTTGCAGTAGTCGAGCCTGGAGGAGACAAAAGCATGGACGAGCTTCTCAGCATCGGAAAAAGTTAGGGATGGGCGAAGTCTAGAGATGTTTCGAAGATGGAAGAAGCAAGTTTTAAACAGAAGCTTAATGTGATTTTCAAATGTAAGATTGGAGTCCATTTTTATTCCAAGATTTGTAACAGAGGTGGAGAGGGGGATGTCTTGTCCAGAAAAGGAAAGTGTTGTTATAGTAGATGTCTGTACCTGGTGAGGGGTGCCAATCAGTATGGCCTCGGTCTTGGAGCAGTTTAATTGAAGAAAGTTCTGATTCATCCATGCCCTAATTGCCTCCAGGCAGGCAGAGAGGGCAGTGAGTGAAGATGGAGATGACAAGGTGGAAGATGAGGATGCTCCAGTCCTGATGTAAAGCTGTGTATCGTCGGCATAACAGTGAAAAGAAATGTTGAACTGATTAATAATTTGACCTAAAGGCAGCATGTAAAGGGAAAACAACAGGGGCCCCAGAACCGACCCCTGAGGGACACCACAGGAGACAGAGACTGTCTGGGACGTGGCGTACATCACTTACATACGGTGGCCGAGGGGTGCAAACGCGCCGCAAGAAGAGACGCTCTGCAAACGGACGGCTGCAAATTTTAAAAAAGAGCTGCAAACAGAAAAAGCTACAACGGAAGTGCTCCAGACCACTAGGGGCAGTCGAACAAAGAACAAATCATAAAGCATATTATAGTTTTCGGAATGGCACTAGTTATTTGTGTATTTAAACTTATTTATTTTAAGAATATGTTACACGTATTCGAAACTTTCTCATAACTTATTTATTTTAAGAATATTTTAAACTTATTTGAAACTATCTCGTTGCATTTGTTTTAATACTGTGCGGAAGAGGAACAATACAAGGATGCCAGGTTGGGTCAGTGGTCTAAATCTTAGACTGTAAGAGATCTCTTTGGATGCGGGAGACCCGAGTTCGATCCCCAGTGTCGGAAATTTTGTGGTATTACTTTCTTTTTTTAAAGCCTTTTGTTTTGGATAGATCGAACCAAGCAACAACAAAGATGTAGATGTATTTATCTATTCCACCCGATCTGGCCAAAAACAAAAGGCTTAAAAAAAAGGCTTTAAAAAAAAAGAAAGTAATACCACAAAATTTCCAAGATTGGGAATCGAACCAGGGTCTCCCGCATCCAAAGACATCTCTTAGAGTCTAAGACTTAGACCACTGACCCAACCAGGCATTCTTGTATTGCTCCTCTTCCGCACAGTATTAAAACAAATACAACGAGACAGTTTCGAATAAGTGTAAAATATTTTTAAAATAAATAAGTTAAAATACACAAATAACTAGTGCCATTCCGAAAACTATAATATGCTTTATGATTTGTTCTTTGTTCAACTGCCCCTAGTGGTCTGAAGCACTTCCGTTGTAGCTTTTTCTATTTGCAGCAGTCTTTTTAAATTTGCAGCTGTTTTTTTAATTTGCTGCTGTTTTTTTAAATTTGCAGCCGTGTTTAAAATTTGCAGCTGTTTTTTATTTTATTTGCAGCCGTGTTTAATTTTTTGTAGTGCTTATCTCTTCTTGCGGCACGTTTGCACCCCTCGGCCACCGTACTTACAGTTAGTCCAGAAGGCAGCAGCTCGTCTTTTATCAGCAACTAGAAAGCATGAACACATAACCCACTGGCTTCCTGTCCACTTACGGATATATTTTAAGATTTTATTACTTATTTTAAAAGGTCTGGCCCCATCATATTAATGTGATCTTCTTAACATCTGCACTCCAGTTAGAGCATTCCTGTCTACCAACTAGTTTCTCTTAGATGTCCCCAGATCCAAACTGAAGTCCAGAGCTGACCAGGCCTTTGAGGTTGTTGTTCCAAATCTGTGAAATAATTGACTCGATCATTTAAAGACTGCTGAGACGAGTCTTGAAACCTTTGCTCAAGGCTCATCTTTTTTCCATGGCATTTGATCCAGGCAGAGTTTGAGAACCACTTAGAGCTGTTTTTTTATTGTTGTTTGTTGTACTTTAAATTGTAAAAGAAAAACAGTAAAAAGATCTAAGATACGAACTAAGATATACGCTGAACTAAGAATACACTAAGCACTAAGTACAGAAACAATACACCGAACAACAGCAACATGAACATGAGTCTGTGTGAGCAGATGAGTACAGATGAATACAGCAGCATGAAATACATCAGCAGCATGAGATCAACAGCATGGATAATCAGCAGCACAACAACGATCAAAGTGGCATTACAGTGATTTTTTTTCACAGTGATATAGAGATTCATGAGTCTAACAGCTTCAGGGTAGAAGCTGTTCCTCAGTCTAGTGGTTCTACACTTAATGCTCCTCAACCTTCTGCCTGAGGGCAAAAAGTGTGTGTACTGGGTGAGTGGGGTCATTCATGATGCAGGTGGCTCTTTTCCTGCATCTGGAGGGTAGATGTCTGTGATGGTGGGGAGACTGACTCCAAAAGACTTCTGTGCAGCCTTTACCACTCTCTGCAAAGCTTTTCTTTCTGCAGCTGTGCAGCCTCCATGCCATTTGTGACAGAATATGTATTTGCTTGTTCTTTCTTGTTTTAATTTTCATTTTACTAAATTTCAAAGCATGTTGGCCAAGTTGTTGTTTTTATGTGCTATAAAAATACACTGAAATTGACAAGAGTCACTGATTGTTAGGTTTGACCATAAACTGCTGTAAATTTGTTTCTATTCATCGTAGGATGATCTTAGTTTAAAACTTCAATATGAAAGGCAGGAGGTATGCCTTTGTTCAAGGAATGCAATGCTTTTAATTCTGGATTGAAATAGCTTCTCATCTTCACATATAACTAAATACTTGTTTTTTAATGCTCAAACCCAACATTGATTATTCTATGTTTGTCTTGCTGTCTTTCTCTTTGTTAACAGTGTTTGATTCAGAATGGTAGCTCACTGAGCCCAGGACTCTTAAGATCATAAAACTCATAGTTGATCAAATATTGTACTAAATATTTGCCACTTTACAACTAAACCGACTCTGCCTTTCTATTTAGTGCCACTTTATTGTTTGTAAGCATGCATGATGAGCATTTATTTTACAACAAATCCAAGAAATTACCTCCATCTTTTTCAGCTCTTCTTATTAACTAATTTTAAAGTCAGACATGAATAGATGTTCCTCAACATGAGGTTGGTGTTATTAAGTCAAGTACTTCCTGAAAAACAGTTGAAAGCAGAAGAAAATTATGGGGAAAATGACTTGGAAAGCCAGTTAGAAAGTAAGCATTTATTGTATTTTTAGCCAGCTGCAATAAACTGAAATTGTTGTTTCTTAGCATAATCAACTTATATATACAGTATAATATATTAGGGGTGCAGGAAAAAAATCTATGTTTTAAAGAATCGAGATTCTTAGCCCTGGCAATAAAAGGCCACTCTGTGCAGTTTTATCACAGAGGTAACAAGTTTTGTTGGAATGTATGAGGCAAAGAGGGGATCAAAGTCTTGCCCAGGGACACTTCAGAAAGTGACTGCTGGTGGAATCTAACCCCCAACTCTCCCATTTGAGGACGACTGCTCTAACCAATCAGCCACAGCTGTCCAGCATGCAACTGGCAAGCTGACTGCAGGAAAGTCCAGGTTCAGAGTATTTGGCAGTACATCCCACCAGCCTCACAACTACAGAGCATGTGAAATCACAGCAGCCACTGTGTTCATTGTGCTAAACATACACTTGCCCATACCATAACCCCACTACCACCATGGACCACTTGATTCACAATGATGACATCAGCAATCCTCTCACCAACATGATGTCTGACATCTGTCCTGCACAGTGAAAACTGGGATTCATCCATGAAAAGAACATCTCTCAAACATGCCATACACCATTGAATGTGAGAATTTGCCCACTCAAGCCAGTTATACCATACCATACCATACCAGTTTATTTATAAAGCACTTAAAAATACAGCAGCAGCCGTCCGAAGTGCTGTACAAGAATAAAAACAAGCACAAAACAATAAAAACAATCAATCTCAATCATATAAATATCGGTACATCACAAGTAAAATAATACAACACTAAAACAGAGATGTGAACTCATTCTGGTTTAAAAGCCAATGAAAACATATGTGTTTTTAAACGAGTTTTAAAAACAGATATTGATGGGGCCTGCCTGACCTTCAGTGGCAGCTCGTTCCACAATTTAGGAGCCAGAGCTGAAAATGCTCTGTCTCCTCTGGTCTTATAAAAGGTTTTTGGGACTGCTAAAAGCATCTGGTCAGCGGATCTGAGAGCACGTGATGGCACATAAAGTTGAAGCAGTTCAGACAGATAACAGGGACTAAAACCGTTCAAAGACTTAAAAACAAACAATAAAACTTTAAAATGGATTCGAAACTGGACAGGAAGCCAATGAAGGGACATTAAAACTGGAGTGATGTGCTCACGTCTGCCTGTACCAGTCAAAAATCGTGCAGCAGCATTTTGTACCAGCTGCAACCGAGAAAGCGAGGCCTTATTTACTCCAATCAGAAGAGAGTTACAATAATCCAGGCGTGAAGTAATAAAAGCGTGGATTACGGTCTCTAAGTGGCGTCTAGAAAGGAGGGGCTTGATTTTTGACAGGCGCCTCAGATGAAAGAACGAGGATTTAACCATGCTGTTGATGTGACAGTCCAGTTTCAGGCAGGGGTCAATTTTCACTCCTAGATTTGTCACAATCGACTTTTCATATGGGGCCAAAGAGGAAAAATCAAAAGTGGTGGGACTGTCAGGAGCACTAGATCTAAAGACCATAACCTCGGTCTTTTTATCATTAAAATGAAGGAAATTAAGCGCCATCCACCCTCTAATGTCACCAAGACAGTCCAGAAGAGACTGCGTGGAGCCATTTTGTTTTACAGGAAAATAGACTTGACAGTCATCCGCATACAAATGAAACTGCACACCATGTTTCCTGAAAATAGAGCCGAGTGGCAGAAGGTAAAGTGAGAAGAGCAGAGGACCAAGGATAGATCCCTGGGGTACACCCCAGGGGAGGGCAGCAGATGCAGAGGTAAAATTATCAATCTTCACACTGAAACTTCGATTTGAAAGGTAGGACCTAAACCACTGCAGAGCTGAGCCAGTGATGCCCACCCATTGCTCCAATCTGGCGATAAGAATTTCATGGTCGACTGTGTCAAAAGCAGCTGTTAAATCTAAAAGCACAAGTAAAACACAGTTTCCAGAATCCAGCGATAAAAATATATCATTAAAAACCCTTAAAAGAGCAGATTCAGTGCTATGGTAGGTTTTAAAACCAGACTGGAAGACCTCCAAAATTTTAAATTCATCCAAAAAGTCCTTCAGCTGGGTGTAAACAACTTTTTCCAATATTTTTGAAATAAAAGGTAACTTTGAAATTGGCCTAAAGTTGGACAAAGAGGTAGGATCAAGGCCAGGTTTTTTCAATAATGGCTGAACCACAGCATGTCTAAAATTGCCTGGCACCACGCTAAACATTAAGCTGCTATTGATCAAATTTAGAACAAAAGAGCCAACTGTAGAAAATACCTCCTTAAGAAAACAAGGAGGTACAACATCAAGGGGGGAACCTGATGGTTTCATACTGGTGACAATTTTCTCTAGGTAGGAGAGAGAAATAGGCTCCAGATGATCAAAAAGTGCAGGACAGGGGACCAGGATGGAAGGGTCATGGGAAGGAAAAGAAATACAAGCCCTCGTGTTCGTAACCTTGTCCAAAAAAAATTGAAGGAACTTATCACAAAGTTCTTTAGATGCTTCAATAGGAACCGGTTCATGTGAATTTAGGACCGTGTTGATTGTATCATAAAGAACACGGGGGTTGTGAGAGTTGGCAACAATAATGTCAGAGAAATATTTGGCTCTGGCTGTTTTTACAGCTTGTTGATAGCGACGCCAACTCTCTCTCACCATATCAAATGAGACTTGGAGACCATCCTTTCTCCACTTGCGTTCATTTTTCCTGCATACCTGCCTAATGGCACGGGTGTGGTCACTCAACCACGGGTCAGATTTAGGCTTTGAACGCCTAATTTTAATTGGGGCCACATCATTCAGAATAGTGTTGCATAAAGAATCAAAATGTAGTGAAAACTCCTCAGTGCTGAGAGACACAGAGAGCTGTGAATTTAAACTATTAAAGGCTGTGGAAAAATGAGCAGCAGTGGATGAGTTAAAAACACGGCAGCTTCGAGCAGGAGCACAGGGTTTAACAGCTTTAGAAACAGGAATAAAATNTATATATATATATATATATATATATATATATATATATATATACAGGTGACCCCCGACCTACGACCCCATCGACCTGCGAACCACGGGACCTACGAACATATCATATTTAATAAAAATATGAAATTACTGTATTAAAAAAAAAAAAAAAAAAAATTTTTTTTTTTTTTGTGTTTAAATGTTCTTAATTTCATGTGTACATCACTTTGTTGCAGCTATGGTTGTTTTAAAGGCTTTATAAATAATAATTATGATAAAAAAGATCATTTCTGATCATTTTTGAGCAATCTTGGGCAACAGGAAGTAGGTCTTCAGTTTACACGGTCACAAATTAATGTAGAACACCGGACGGCGTTTTAGGTTCAGTCACTGGGGTCTCCGGTCACAAATTCATGTAGAACACCGGACGCCATTTTAGGCTAGCTGCCGGGAGCCGGCCCGAAGACTGGTGACCAGGATGGCTTCATATGGATTAATTACGAGCTGGAAACGTCTCTGTGAACTTTGTGGATGTCTAAGGCAGCAGCGGATTTATCGCAGATCGTGCCAGGCCGCCGCGGGAACACCTCCGGCCAGGCTCTGGCCTGGCTAGCTCCAGAAGCTAACACGGGAGCTAACACGGGAGCCGGCCGAAGACTGGTGACCAGGATGGCTTCATATGGATTAATTACGAGCTGGAAACGTCTCTGTGAACTTTGTGGATGTCTAAGGCAGCAGCGGATTTATCGCAGATCGTGCCAGGCCGCCGCGGGAACACCTCCGGCCAGGCTCTGGCCTGGCTAGCTCCAGAAGCTAACACGGGAGCTAACACGGGAGCCGGCCGAAGACTGGTGACCAGGATGGCTTCATATGGATTAATTACGAGCTGGAAACGTCTCTGTGAACTTTGTGGATGTCTCAGGCAGCTGCAGATTTATCGCCGATGGTGCCAGATAGCTCCAGAAGCTAACAAGGGAGCTAACACGGGACGCAGCAGCGGCTTTGACCACCTGCAAGTAAGAAATTATATTTTTATTTAATTTATATTTTTATTAATGTACTGTATTAATTAATTACACTGTGTTAGGTGTGTTAGGATAGGCGAAGTACGTACTGTACAGTACTTGGTACCACAAAAAAAAAAAAAAAAATACAGGACATCCCCGAGTGACGAGGGTACGGAAGGTCTGACCTGCGAACAGATCGACCTGCGAACCGTTCTTAGGTCCCAAACTCGTTCGTAAATCGGGGGCCTGTATATATATATATATATATATATATATATATATATATATATATATATATATATATATATATATATATATATAACCGTTTCGGTATAGCACGTTCGGTTCGGTCCACCTGCGTACCGTTTCGGTTATTTTTTCACTCATTGAACGTTAATATATGCGCCGCGGAACAAAATTCCCTGGGCGCGTTTCAGCATGGAGCTATTATCGCGAAGCACGCGCAGCCTTTAGCCGTTAGCTTCTCACTACGGTCTCCTGTTTGGGAACGTTTCTTGTTAAAAGACGAGCGGCGCGCACATTCAAAGCTGTGTGGACGTTGTTTCATGAAGAGACTGGCTCTCAGGGCTTAAAGTGAAAAAAAATCCTGAGCCTGAAACTTTTTTGTGTTGTTGATCAAATAAAATCGTAACATTTTACCAACGTTTATTAACAATGCTCTCTGAAAAATGCAAATAACTGTTTTTAAACAATTCAGCTTCAAGTAACAATGACTTACATGAGGTTTCAATGTATCTGAACTTAATGTAATATATGTGCCCCAGAGAACTGCCCTGCAGCAAAAAAAATAAAAAAAAATAATGCAG
>JBBPBX010026420.1:4701-17008 GCA_038048925.1 Garcialebias charrua | reverse complement strand
TGGGGGGGGGGTGGTATGTGCGTGTGTGTGTGAGTGTAACTTCTGTTGTTAAGTAGAGTCTGATGTGCACAGGGTTTCAGTGTTTCCCTCCACAGTTTGGTGCAGGCTGTGTACTGCACACAGTGGTTATTTTTTGCCAGCTGTGATTCAAATCTTTTTTCTTGGCCAGAAATCCCAAAACAATGAGCTGAGGGATTTGTCAATTCTCTGAGAGTTCACCACTGTCAGCAACTTCAGTCACAATACAGAAACAAATCCCACCCTCTCTCTAAACACAAACGACGTGTATTCATAATCACAAAATGCTACCCAAAGGAGTGAAATGTAGCATGGATATTTTTCATATTTGCTTGTTTGCAGTAAGGCACAAACCCCCCTTGGGTTACATTTATGGAAATATAAAAGCTGTGGCAAAAATGCAAGACTTGCACTGGCCTGTTTGGAGGGGCACTATTCACGTACAGTTAGAGGGTTACTGAGAGGCCATGATCAAAAGCAGCTGACACATACATCTGTTCAGTTTGCTCTCTCTGTGGGCCTTATAGTGCCATACATTCTACCTCCCAGTTATAGAATATCACATCAGTAATGAACTTAATAAACCTCTTGTGAACTTTTTCTATCAGCTTTAACATATAATTTGTTTTTAATAAAATGTCATCAGAAGTAAAACATCTCTTTATTTCCACATTGTACATAGGTGCCCTTTGCAATTTGAGTCAAGCTTGTGATTCATTGGGTGCATCCCATCCTGGACATGTTTCCAACCTATCACAGTGATGACATGAATGGACAGAAAAACACATTTACACCTAGAGGCACTCCAGCATCTCCAGGTCACTTAACTCACATGTCTCTGGACTGAGTGCTGAGAGGGAATATAAGTGCACGCCATTTATACCTTTTTTCACAAGACAGCATTTTCCACTTGTTTGCCTCTACACACCTCTGTTCAACATTTGAAAGGTTGCTGGTACTAATTTTGACACTTATAACAACAGATGAAATATGTTGGAACTCATGAAATGTGCCATTTTCAAATAATGACTTCCAACCAGTTCATTCAGGTTCATCTGATTAGAAAGCTGTTCGAATCATATGTTTAATGTGTAATGAATAAAGACTAATTGTAGCTTAATTAAGTTATATGATATAAGGTTATAAAGTTTGTTAAAACCAACTAGAGCTTAAAATCAACTATTATTTCATTGTGTTTACTTTAAAGGTATGATTTATTAATATATGGATCATGCAAATATTTCAATGACCCTTCCTTCCTGACAAAATAAATGAAAAAGCCAATTAAATAGGTTTTAAGACCATCATGCCTAAGATTTGTGGACTGTTTTTTATGCTATCAAAAGGTTTAAAACAAATATTTATATGAACATAGCAATATATCCATCCATCCATCCATTCTTCCGCTTATCCGGGGTCGGGTCGCGGGGGTAGCAGCCTAAGTAGGGAGGCCCAGACTTCCCTCTCCCCAGCCACTTGGAGCAGCTCCTCTGGGGGAATCCCAAGGCGTTCCCAGGCCAGCCGAGAAACATAGTCCCTCCAGCGTATCCTGGGTCTTCCTCTGGGTCTCCTCCCGGTGGGACATGCCCGGAACACCTCACCAGGGAGGCGTCCAGGAGGCATCCTAACCAGATGCCCGAGCCACCTCAACTGGCTCCTCTCGATGTGGAGAAGCAGCGGCTCTACTCCGAGTCCCTCCCGGATGACTGAGCTTCTCACCCTATCTCTAAGGGAGAGTCCAGACACCCTGCGGAGAAAACTCATTTCAGCCGCTTGTATCCGAGATCTCGTTCTTTCGGTCACAACCCAAAGCTCATGACCATAGATGAGGGTGGGAACATAGATCGATCGGTAAATTGAGAGCTTTGCCTTTCGACTCAGCTCTCTCTTCACCACGACAGCGCCCGCTTCACTGCGGATGCTGCACCTATCCGCCTATCGATCTCACGCTCCAGTTTTCCCTCATTCGTGAACAAGACCCCGAGATACTTAAACACTTCCACTTGGGGCAGGACCTCCTCCCCAACCCGGAGAGGGCATGCTACCCTTTTCCGGCTCAAGACAATGGCCTCGGATTTGGAGGAACTGATCCTCATCCTGGCCGCATCACAGTCGGCTGCAAACTGCTCCAGTGAAAGCTGTAGATCACAACCTGATGAAGCCAATAGGACCACATCATCTGCAAAAAACAGAGAAGCGATTCTAAAGCCACCAAATCGGATCCCCTCAACCCCTTGGTTGCACCTAGAAATTCTGTCCATAAAAGTTATGAACAGAATTGTGACAAAGGGCAACCTTGGCGGAGTCCAACTCCCACTGGAAACGAGCCTGACTTACTGCCGGCAATGCGGACCAAGCTGTGACAATGGTCATACAGGGACCTAACAGACCATATCAAAGGGCCTGGTACCCCATACTCCTGGAGTACTCCCCACAGAACCCCAAGGGACGCAGTCGAATGCCTTCTCCAAGTCCACAAAGCACATGTAAACTGGTTGGGCAAACTCCCACGCACCCTCCAGGACCCTGTTGAGGGTGTAGAGCTGGTCCAGTGTTCCACGACCAGGATGAAAACCACACTGCTCCTCCTGAATCCGAGGTTCGACTATCCGACGGACCCTCCTCTCCAGAACCCCTGAATAGACCTTACCAGGGAGGCTTAAGAGTGTGATCCCCCTATAGTTGGAACACACCCTACGGTCCCCCTTTTTGAATAGGGGAACCACCACCCCAGTCTGCCAATCCAAGGGAACTGCCCCCGATGTCCACGCGATATTGCAGAGTCGCGTAAGCCAACACAACCCCACAACATCCAGAGCCCTAAGGAACTCAGGCGAATCTCATCCACCCCTGGAGCCTTGCCACCACGGAGCTTTTTAACCACCTCGGTGACCTCGGCACCAGAGATTGGAGAGCCCGACCCAAAGTCCCCAGGCTCCGCGAAGACGTGCCAGTAGGATTGAGGAGGTCTTCGAATTATTCAATTCAGTATANAATATTATTATAAATACCTTCCTGTCTATTGGTTATACTCAAAGAAAATGATTATTATTACAAACAATATTATTATAAATACCTTCCTGTCCATTGGTTATACTCAAAGAAAATGATTATTATTACAAATAATATTATTATAAATACCTTCCTAAGTCTATAGTACAATACAAACAACTTAAAACTTGCTTCTTGTCTGATGGTGTTTCATTTTAGAATTAGCGGTTTAGAATTAGCTTCCCCTAATTTTTATAAGACATTAGTGCTTTTGAAATTGTGGACCTAAATAAATTAATTAGTGCTTTAGAAATAGTGGAACTAATTTTTGGGTTAGCGCTGCCCAGCACTGGTCTTTATAGTTTCATATGTACCGTTTCCTGCTGTCCTTTTTGAGTTGAGTTTATCCATCCATCCATCCATCCATCCATCCATCCATCCATCTTCTTCCGCTTATCCGGGGTCGGGTCGCGGGGGTAGCAGCCTAAGTAGGGAGGCCCAGACTTCCCTCTCCCCAGCCACTTGGAGCAGTTCCTCCGGGGGAATCCCAAGGCGTTCCCAGGCCAGCCGAGAAACATAGTCCCTCCAGCGCGTCCTGGGTCTTCCTCTGGGTCTCCTCCCGGTGGGACGTGCCCGGAACACCTCACCAGGGAGGCGTCCAGGAGGCATCCTAACCAGATGCCCGAGCCACCTCAACTGGCTCCTCTCGATGTGGAGAAGCAGCGGCTCTACTCCGAGTCCCTCCCGGATGACTGAGCTTCTCACCCTATCTCTTGTTTTTTTTTTCCATTTATAGATGGCCTCCCTTCACACCTTATAGCCATCCTCTCACTCCAATATTTTTTTTTTATTATTATTTTTATTTTATTTTATTTTTATATATATTTTATTTTTTATTTTTTTTTAATAGAGAGAAAGAAAGAAAAGAGAAAGTGAGACAACAAAACAAAACAAAACAACAATTGTCCACAGAAAGAGCACAAGGCAAACACACCAAACCTCCGTCCACAATCCTGCAAAGCACATGACAGAACACAACAACGAAACATACAAGCATAAAGACTGATAATATTCATGACCTTGCAAATATTTCTATAAATACACATACCCATACCTACAAATATATATACAATATACATACATATATATTTATATTCATTTATATACCCATCTACATACATCTACTATACATCCCTGCATCCATTTGTGTGTGGTTGTGAGCATGCATAAGTGAATGAGGTTCCTCCAATAGAACATTTAGTAGCGACTGTGAAGCATCAGAGACCCGTCCCCCCAAAGCCCGAGACAGACGAAGGGGCGATCAAAGCCCAAGACCCCAGGAAGGACCCCGAGCCCAGAGTCCCCAGGACCACCCGAACAGGACGAGCCACTCGTCCACTCCCCAGATCCGACCAAGTGGAAGAACCGGACGAACCCCACCAGGGACCACACACAATGACCCCCCGGGGTCAACAGCGACTTCTGCTCATTCTAAATTTGTCAAGTGGCCTAAATTTCCTAAAGTGGAGAATCATTTGAAAATAATGAATAAGATATATCCTGTAGCTGTAGGAGTTCTGTCCTGCACCCGGCCTCTCCTCTCTCCTCAGCGCCACTAATTGGCTCCAGCTGCAAGTAATCAACTTCTACCTTCAGGAGGACTATAAGAAGACTCGGGAGACACTCTTCAGTGCTGGGACATTGATCTGCCTACGGTAGTGATTGGTCCTAGCCAGTTTAATCCTAGTGTTACTCTGAGAGTAGAATTCTGTTTCTCTCTGTTCACACGTCTCCTCAGAGTTTGTTGGATTACGCCCTGCTCTGGACTCTTCATGGACTCCTGTTCCTCCTGTACCCCTTCAGCTGCTGGATGCCTTCCACCACTTGCCAACCATCTCCACTATCATCTCTAAGTGTTATCTGGACAAGGTATTCTCACCTCGCATATCCTTCATCCCAGTAAAGACTGAATGATTCTGAACAGCTTTCCACTTCATTACAAGCCATTGACCTTCTCCTCCGTTTTCTCCAGGCAACACCGTTCCCGAGGACTTAACGTGCCACCAGTATTTTCACTTTTGTAAATGAACACTGTAAATCGTATCTGAGTCTGGGTTCTTCTGTTCAGTTCTGGTTCTTATTCTGGGTATGACCAATTAATATAACCGTAGGCATCTTTCTTGAAAGAAGGTTTAAATTTGATGTTGTTTTGTGTGTCTTCTGTAAATCAGAACAAGAATCACTCGAGCACTTTTTTTTAATGTCAGTACAAAATCTTTGGTCAGACATCGGGAACTGGATTAATCTCAAACTTGACATTCCTTCTTTTGATGCTGATGCCAATTTACTTTATGTGGATAACTGAAGCTCAGCTTTCTCTGATGTCATAATTACACAGTTAATCATACTTATAGTGAAGTATCACATTCACTGTAGTAAGATGATGAATTCAATTTATAACGCACTTTTCATTAGTGAAAATCTCAAAGTGCTACACACATTGAATGCTACACACATTCATACACCGGTAGCGGCAGACTACCATGCAAGGTGCTTTCCAGTCCTACCGGGAGCAACTCGGGGTTAAGTGTCTTACCCAAGGACACAACGACACATGGTGTGGGGAACCGGGATTCGAACCGCCAACCTTCCGATCGGGGGGACGACTGCCATTACCACTACTAAACGGCCGCCCCTTATAGTAAGAGGAGGGATAATAAGCCCTCCCTGTTTTATGAATGATTTTCTTTGGGACAAGTTTCTGACACGCCTTCTGGGTTGATTGACAGGTCGTGCCGTCGAGGATCCGAGCTGCAGCAGCCGCGCTGGGAGGAGGCAGGGCGGCGCAAATACAGTGGAAGCGTAGCGGTCTCTCTGTGCAGTGCAGGGCTCCAAGATGACCAGATATTTTGCTCGTGGGCCCTTGGGCACTTGCTCATTAGCCCATATGGTTAATCCGGCCTTGATTCTACCTGTATGTATTTGTAATTATTTATATCTAAACATTTGTTTTTGTCTTCCCTCTAATATAAAGTACATCTGGACCTACCACTCTGTGTCTGTCTGTTTCTACTTCCTGTTCTCTCAAACCCAAGCTGACCAGCCGGTCGAAGCGAATGGCCACTAATCCTGAGTCTGGTTCTGCTGGAAGTTTCTACATGTTAAACGGTCTGACTTCCTTAGATAACTTTTACTAATTGACTTTTATGTGCATGTATATTCAGGCCTCTCTTGTAAATAAGTCCTTGTGGCTCAATGGGACTAACCTGTTTAAATAAAGGTTGAATGTTTTTGGACAGAACCCTGAGATGACGAGTGAGAAATAAACTGAATTGAGTGAGTAAACAATAATTTCATTAATGAAACAAAAGCTAGCAATAAAAAGAACTACAATGAGGTGTACACATGGAAGCAACAGAGACCTGAGTATTTTTACGCTAGAGGGGTGATAGTGAGGGGGATTAGTGAGTGCAGCCGAGGCTGATGAATGGATGAACAACAGGTATGAATGATTAACTTTGGCTACTGGCTCAGGCAGTAGCTAACGGAAAACATGCTGAAGAATTTCAAAATAAATCTGAGGAAAACACAACTAAATATTTACGACAATGATAAACTCAAAGTACGAATCAAACATTGAGCAGAAACCCAGAGGTCGACTCAGGTTGACCTCAAAACAAGAAAGGTTTAACTATTTCAAAACAAGACAGCACCGTGGATTTAGCAGGCAGGAGTCAGATATTTTTTCTGAATGAATTCTGATGCTCCATCATTTAATCACCACCGTCCTAAAAACAAGATATAATTACCAGATCATAACGAACACAAAGGAACATCTCAAAGGCAAAAAGACTGTAAATTGATTGGATTTTGATTGTTATCTGGACTCGTTTTCCTGTCTTTGTTTCTGGTTATACTTAGTGACATGGACAAGAGAAGAACAGACGGACGAGAACAGAAGACAAAGAGCAGCAGCCAGAGAGCTGATGTTCTGATCTGTTGTCCTTCAGCGTGTTCACAAGCACCGAGGTTACCTTTCAGTCATGTTCTCTCGGTGCAAAATACTTGCTATGGGAATTGCGCCCCCGTGCGATTACCTGAAGGAATACACTCACGCCTTTACGGCAGGGGCGTCACCGCCGCACCAGAGGCCCCGCCCTCTGGGTATTTAGGCGGTGAGCGCCCCTCCATCTTCCTCCTTTTTGCCCTTCACCTCGCTTAAACACCTGAACTCCGCGGGACTTCTCTGTTGTCGCATCGCTCGATTGAGGTGAGCTCGCTCTCTACACTGAGCGTACAGAGAAATTTTTCCTGCGCACTGCTGGGCTGGCGAAAGCTAGTCTGGCATTTTTCTACTCAACCTCGAAGTTTTCTTCTTTTCCTCAGGTTTTCGCTCAAAGGCACTAACTGCGTCACAACCTCCTGCTAACATTAGCAGGTTTTTGGAGCAAAAGAAAAGACGACGGAGAAGACAACTTTGAAGAAAATAATCTTCAAATCAACTTGACGCTTCTCAGGACATGGCTCCCGAGAAGGGAAGACGGAAGACAAGGAGGAAAAAGACTAGGACGACGAGTCCTCGCTCGCACCCTTGCCCCAGCGGCTGTGGCCGCTCCCTTTCGGCGACGGACACCCACAAGGCCTGTCCTGTCTGCCTGGGAATTCTGCATGCAAGGAAGGCGCTGGATTTCCCCGACTCTTGCCCTCACTGCCGTCGAATGCCGGCTGCAATGAGGAGACGACGGGTTGTCGCGCTGGCCAAATCCATGGCTCGAAGCGCGGCGCTCAAGGTCGCACGTCGGCATCCCCCTGCTCCGGAACCCGATAGCGTGGACCTGGAATGCAGCGGACGAGTCGGAGAGGACGAAATGTCGGACTCCTCGGGTGCCGCCGAGGACTCGACGTCTGAAGTGTCCGACCTAGACGCCGAATTTGGTGACAAGGGAGAAATCGTAAGTTCCTCCCAGAACCTGGCGCACATTTTCTCGGAACCGGACCTGTCGGTACCGGCCTTGTTCGACTTGTGTCGTAGGGTAGCGGATACTCTGCAGATCACGTGGCCGGACCCGACGCCTCGCCAGCAGGCTACGAGGCTAGCGGGAAGCTACTTCCATACGAAACAACCAACAACGTCGCAAAAGATGCCCATCTTTCCGGACTTCCTCACGGAGCTGAAACGCTCCTGGGTGGATCCCGGAGCTTCTATCATGCTCCCATTATCCTGGCTCCTCGACGTGGCGGGAATGGAAGCAGTAGGCCTCGACAGCACACCCCACATTGAGGAGACTCTGGCGGCTCACCTAGTCCCCGCCGCCTCGGGGATGAAACCTACGCTACCCAGCAAGGCCTGCCGCACTTCGGAGAAACAACTCGGGAAAGTGCTACAAGGCTCAGGGCCTTGCGGCTCGCGCAATGAACGCATCAACATTGGTGCAGGCGTACCTGGCGGAAAAGCTACAGCATGTCCAGGTAGCAAAAGACGAACAGGCCACAACGGAAGCTTTGGAGGAGGCCCGCCGTGCCTCAGACCTCGTGCTCTGCTTGATGGGGACAATAGCCATCTCCCAAGGCAAGGCGATGGCGGAAATGGTCATCGCCCAGCCCCATCTTTGGCTGACCTTATCGGACCTCCCGGAAAACCAGAGGTCAACTTTCCTCCAACACCCGATCGACTCGACGGGGCTTTTCGGGGTAGCTCTGGAACGCGTCCAAACCAAACTTGAACAGAGACGTAAACAGGCGGAAGCTCTCCGCGAGGGGTTGCCAAGAAAGAACTTTGCCCCCCGTAAGGAGAACACAAATGGCCCCCCACGGAAGAAACCCGCAGGTGGTGGTGGAACTTTTCAGGGACAGCCGAGGATCTCGCCAGTCTCCCCAGGCGGAAAGCAGGCTCGGACCTGATGAAACAGGACAAACGAGAATCTTATAGGTTTATCCGCCCACGTGGTACGGGTACCTGATCCATTGGGCCCAGTCTCCCCTCGTAAAAGACTACGAGGAGCGGGCGGCATATGTGCGCGCACCAAACGCGACTCGACCATTGCATGTGTAAACAAAATAAACACTGTTTCAAACACGTGTAAAGGATTATGAGGAAGTCAATATTAATACTGACCTCTTTACCTTAATTAATTTACTTATTCAGATTGAATAGTAAATTCACGGATTCTTTTCTTTTTCAGTTTACCCAATATTTCTGTGATCTTTATGATGGATACATAAACAGAGCTATAGAGTGACAATGGACACGTTAACTTAGCTTGATATGTCAAAGAGACACTACCATTTATTTAAAATGAATCAACTAAATTAACACCATTACACTTGATTGACATGATTTCACTTTCTTGTAATTTAAAACGTCAGCACACTTAAATTCAACACAACAGACTTCAATACTAGATGTTAACATATTTAGTCTGAGGGCTCTTAGCTTAAAAATATAGTTTCCAGCTTAGATTGAGAGGGAAAGGAGAGGAGGAAAGATTTAAGGAGAATTGGGAGGTTGAGAGAGGAAGTTTATCTTGCATTTATGAAACCAGATGACACTCTTCCGTACGCGTCCAGCTAAGATATCATCACACCTCCAGCAAGCAAACAGCGGCTCCTTTACCTTAAGACGTCCGTCTTGGTTCTGGTAAAGAGCTGTGATCAGCTCTGGACTGGCGAGTCGTCGGTCCCGCAAGTCCAAGCTGGACTCCAGACGTGTTTACCTTGTCGGTGTCGGTGATACTCGCTTTCGTCGGCAGAAGCCGTGGCAATCGTGGTTTTTTGGCTCAAGATAATTTATTCCAGGAAGGAATAACAAAGTTTGAGCTTACGCTCATTCGAAGTGGACTCATAACAGCAAGTTATCAGTCCCAGCTGGATGACGAAGGTCGTTAGCTCTTGACCAAGCGTACCACAGCCCTTTGGGAAGGTTCACATCTCTTTCGAAGCTCCCAGCAAACTCTGAAGCGTTTCCGCCCAGTTAGAACTTAAAAAGAGACTTAGAGAGGAGTTCACTTGCCTTATCAGACCCAAGGTTACAGCCAGCAGCAGAGAGAGATTTGTTTAGGAAAAGACACAGCAAGCTGGAGCCCTTTCATGAAAAACAACGGATTACTGTCTTCTGACTTTCTAAACAAAACCGTCCGGTCTCTGTGACCCGAGACTTCACCTTTAACACAGCAGTGAACACAGTAATACTCTTACAGAATAACACAGCTTAAAAGCACACATCATGAAAATGACAAAAGTTATTCTTTTGATCACATCAGCCTAAAATCAAAGATAGAAATAGTCTCTTTTGGTGACTATATTTATCAGATTACAGCTAAATGAATGATCTTGTAGTAAATGTCTTGCTTTACTGAGAGGTCAGTAAAGGTCATCACTGGACAGTTCAAAAACCTTAGTTTGACCCTGGGTAGGTCCACTACATCTCCCCCCTTTTGGAAGCCATCGCCAGTCCTTGGGGATGGGGTCCAACACGAAAGGAAACCTTGAACTGTCTTTGATCTTGAAGTAATCCAGCAAGTGGAAAAGAAAAATCAAAAATTATAATCCCATAAAGTTTTTGGAAATTCCATACTGTTCGGAGGTAATCCCATTGCGAAAAGCTTCTAATCCTTTGGAAAACAAAGTCTGTTAACTCTTGGAAAACAAAGTCTGTGATCCCTTGGAAAGCAAAGTCTTATAATCCACAGCGGTAATTCCACAGCAGTAATTCCACAACGGTTAGTTTTGTTGATTGATCAGCAACAATTGTTTTCATAATCAGCATGTAGAGGGGATCCCTCGATTGACGCAGAGGAGGCGACCCTTGGATGGAGGTTGAAGACCAAGCGTTGGAGCTGCAGGTCCCCACATCGAAGGTTGTTGGCTGGTTGGTTTCCAGTCAGTGCCACTCTGGTTCTATGTGTCATGCAATTATGTGGTTTTTAGGTGGGCTTATGATTGGGATTTTACATTAGCCCTACCTATATGCACCTGGTATGTAAGCTATCATGGTTTAGATCAGCTACAATTACCAATTAAGGGGTGGATCAATTCTGTAAAATTAGATATAAATTTTGGAGGGCTTCTGTAACGAAGGCCTCTAATTCCAAACTATTCCTCCATTCATTACTTAGTTTAGGTTAAACTAAAATAGAAAATGAAATATAGTTTGATCTAAATGTCTGTTGTCTTTTAGACGAACGACGTAGGATTTGGTATTCCTAATAAATTTTGAAGTCTATGGCGAGACTCATCAAAATGAATAGATAATCTAGAATAGAAACGATCGAATCGGTTCAATTTAGAAATTGTGAGACCAGTGTAGTTTATTACCTTGAGTAGCTTTAAACTACATTGACTCTTCGACGATTGAGATTTAACAAAACGAACTGCATGTTGGCATAGTTAAATCCATATCATTCATTAACCAATGTTAATACAAAACCTTTTTGGCTGGGAGTGTTCAGAACCAAACAATATCTCAACTTATGACAACAAGAATGACTAAACAACAAGGAAACAACGTTTCACTGCTTCGACACACTCTTGTCGTCAGATTCCAAAGTGCAACACACAAGAAAACGGTCTCAACTTTATGACCGAGGTCAAATTAAATCTCGTGGATTTAAACGGTTGTTAAGGTTAGTTTTTTGTTGTGGGTTTTAGGCTTAGCGTTTCTAAGTTCAAATTGGACAATGCGACTTATAGGGTGGAAAATACGGTAGTTTAAACCTGATTAGTTTATTTACTAACTTGTGTTTGTACGACCTTATTATCCCATGAAGTCGGTGAGTTTGTGAGATCTTTGTCTTTTGTGGAGTCATTGAACGCCTTGTAAGGTTTGATCTGATTTCGATGTACCCATTTAGCAATTGGCTCTTTGCGGCCTTTGCTGATTTTGATTTCGTAGACGACTGAGGACACTTTGTCTGTTATCAGATGAGGTCCAGTCCACCTGGGCATTAGTTTGCGGGCGAGAGTTCCGGTCCGGACTCTCCTTTCCCGGTTGCTGGGGCGAACGTATAGTACCAGACTCTGTCTCCCACTTGGAGTTCATTGTGAGAGGCCTTCTGGTCGTAGTACGCCTTACGTCCTTCAGCGGATTTTTCCAGGTTTTTCTGGGCGAAAGCAAAAGTGTTTCTGAGGTGTACATTCAAATCTTTGTCCTTGGCATGGCCTAACATCACCCCCCTTTGGTCATGGGGGACCACGATCACAGGTGAGGACGTCCGTCCATGGGCACAAGTTAGGATGCCACCGTTTAGTTTAAGCTGTTCGCGCAGCTGAGAGAAGACGGTACACAGGAATCGTTTAGGTT
>JBBPBX010026419.1:16658-38120 GCA_038048925.1 Garcialebias charrua | reverse complement strand
TCGGCTCAGGTCGGCTCAGTTCGGGTCGGGTCACATCTATGTTCTGTTTCCACAGCTTTTTTGTACCCCTTCTGTGGGCGGGGTCCAGAATCCTACTCGTCTTACCACATGGTGGCAGTAGTGTTCCTCAAGCTATTTACTACAGTACTAGCCACCACTAGAAGAAGAACACAATAAAGACTTTGTATCACATATTATCAATTCTATCAAAAACCACATAGCTGATATTTTTCAAAAAAATCTAGTGTGATCACAACATGTTCATATACGAAATGTATCCTGTTGGAGTTATTTGAAATAAAATTCAATGTTTTATAGACATAAATGTGTCAACCTACGTCCATTATTTTCTACTTTGTATCACATATTATCAATTCTATCAAAAACCACATAGCTGATATTTTTCAAAAAAATCTAGTGTGATCACAACATGTTCATATACGAAATGTATCCTGTTGGAGTTATTTGAAATAAAATTCAATGTTTTATAGACATAAATGTGTCAACCTACGTCCATTATTTTCTACTTTGTATCACATATTATCAATTCTATCAAAAACCACAAAGCTGATATTTTTCAAAAAAATCTAGTGTGATCACAACATGTTCATATACGAAATGTATCCTGTTGGAGTTATTTGAAATAAAATTCAATGTTTTATAGACATAAATGTGTCAACCTACGTCCATTATTTTCTACTTTGTATCACATATTATCAATTCTATCAAAAACCACATAGCTGATATTTTTCAAAAAAATCTAGTGTGATCACAACATGTTCATATACGAAATGTATCCTGTTGGAGTTATTTGAAATAAAATTCAATGTTTTATAGACATAAATGTGTCAACCTACGTCCATTATTTTCTACTTTGTATCACATATTATCAATTCTATCAAAAACCACATAGCTGATATTTTTCAAAAAAATCTAGTGTGATCACAACATGTTCATATACGAAATGTATCCTGTTGGAGTTATTTGAAATAAAATTCAATGTTTTATAGACATAAATGTGTCAACCTACGTCCATTATTTTCTACTTTGTTTCACATATTATCAATTCTATCAAAAACCACAAAGCTGATATTTTTCAAAAAAATCTAGTGTGATCACAACATGTTCATATACGAAATGTATCCTGTTGGAGTTATTTGAAATAAAATTCAATGTTTTATAGACATAAATGTGTCAACCTACGTCCATTATTTTCTACTTTGTTTCACATATTATCAATTCTATCAAAAACCACAAAGCTGATATTTTTCAAAAAAATCTAGTGTGATCACAACATGTTCATATACGAAATGTATCCTGTTGGAGTTATTTGAAATAAAATTCAATGTTTTATAGACATAAATGTGTCAACCTACGTCCATTATTTTCTACTTTGTTTCACATATTATCAATTCTATCAAAAACCACAAAGCTGATATTTTTCAAAAAAATCTAGTGTGATCACAACATGTTCATATACGAAATGTATCCTGTTGGAGTTATTTGAAATAAAATTCAATGTTTTATAGACATAAATGTGTCAACCTACGTCCATTATTTTCTACTTTGTTTCACATATTATCAATTCTATCAAAAACCACAAAGCTGATATTTTTCAAAAAAATCTAGTGTGATCACAACATGTTCATATACGAAATGTATCCTGTTGGAGTTATTTGAAATAAAATTCGAATTTTTATAATTTATTTTCGTTGTGCAAACACAGGTTTTGGAAAAAGTCAAAGCGAAACTACTTTAAATGCAGCACATTTGACCATACGTGACAATATTAAAGCGTGGTTAAGCTCAGGAGCCCTCGTACTATTAAAGTCAGCTATGAAATATATTTTATATCTGTTCATTGAGCTACATTTAAAGACATAAAGCCGCCCGCGCGCCGCGTGTTGCTCGTGGCGAACCTATTTTTTTAAAATCCTGCAGTTTTGAGCAGTACGTGATTTTATTAAGGACACGTTCAGCTGAAGACCCATCTTTGCTATAAATTTAAAAAATAATAATTGTTTTTACCGTGTTTATCATGTAAAAGTCCTGCAGTGATCGCGTCCCTCGCTTCCGTAAAAACAGCTCGAGTCTCCTCCTTCCTACTTCCGGAGCGGGTGAGCTCGCTTCAGTACCCCTCTGAAACTAGCCCGAAAATCTCAAGAAATCTCGCGCGGCTTAGCACGGAATATCCGGTGGAAAAGGATGAAAGGGGGTCTCTGCGACGCACATATGACGTAACATCCGACCCGAGCCGACCGGTGGAAAAGGGGCATAAGAACCGGTTCAGCCTTCAGATGTCTATCTTTCTAGTGCTGCCCCCCCCCCCTCTCCCCCCTAACACACAACACCCAAAAAAAGTATACTGGACACAATGGATTGGTAGAACACATGCAGTAACTTGGAACAGGCCCTGAAAGAGGCCAGCCTTCTGAGAAAAGACATTCTGCTCAGCCCCTTCTTGCACACAGCATCCATATTAGCAATCTAGTTCAGCTTGTTGTCCAATTGTAACCCCAGATACTTATAGGTTGAGACCACCTCAACTTCTGATCCATCAATAATGACGGGCTGCAAAAGGGGTGGAGCTTTGTTGAAATCCAGCACTACCTCTTTGGTTTTAGTGGTATTCAGCAAAAGTTGGTTCTGATGGGACCACCCAACAAAGTCCTTCACCAGGCCCTTGTACCCCCCTCCTCCCCCTCCCTAATACATGCCACAAAAGCAGTGTCATCAGAGAACTTCTGCATGTGGCATATATCAGAGTTGTACTGAAAGTCAGTGGTGTAGAGAATGAAGAGGAGGGGTGAAAGCACTGTACCCTGAGGTGCTCCAGTACTGCTGGTCAATGTTGAGGACCTACAACCCCCATCTCGGACAAACTGGGGCCTGTTGGTTAGATAGTTCGATATCCAGCGCACCAGGTGGGTGTCCACAGACATGATTTTAAGTTTCTCTTGGAGAAGGCTGGGATTGATTGTATTAAAAGCACTGGAGAAGTCAAAGAATAGCATCCTCACCATACACCCACCCACATCAAGGTATGTGAGGACATGGTATACGAGGTAGATAACAGCATCCTCAACACCCATCTTCTCCTTGTAAGCAAATTGAAGGGGGCCTCTCACCGCCAACACTTGAGGATGAACAAGCTGAAGGACCAGTCGCTCCAGTGTTTTCATGTTGTTTTTCTGGTGTATGAATGTGTGTATGAATGGGTGTATGGCTGGTACTGTGAAGCGCTTTGGGGCCCCTTAAAGGGGGCTAGAAAGTGCTATATAAGTAAGCTCCATTTACCATTTATCACATGTGATGTGAGTGCAACTGGCCTGCAGTCGTTAAGCTCCCGGGGTTAGGTCTTCTTTGGGACAGGAATGATGCAGGATGTTTTCCACAGTGAAGGAACTCTCCCCAGCCTCAGACTCAAGTTGAAGACCTGCTGTAAGGGTTCACCCAGCTCCTCAGAACAGACTTTCAAGAGGCTTGGGCTGACCTGGTCCAGACCTGCAGCCTTCTTTGAATGGAGATGTCGTAGCTCCCTGGTCACCTGGTCCACCGTGATGGATGGATGAGTTAAGATGGGAGTTACTGGCACCTCCAAAAATGGAAGAGAGGCATCTTGAAGAGGAACAGTATGTACTTGATCAGGGGAGGCCGGTGGGGGTGAGCAACTGGTCATTGGGAGACTGAACCGGTTGAAAAATGAGTACAGTTCCTCAGCTCTCTGGAGGTCCATACAGCCTACCCTACCCCTGCTGCTGCAACCAGTAGTAGTTTTCATGACATTCCAGACTTCACACATGTTATTATCCTCCAAATTTTTCTCAAGCTTTTTGCTGTGTGCCTCCTTAGTCTCCTTCAGGCAGATTATCAGTTATTTTTGTACCTCCCTCAGCGTCACCCAATCTTTGCTCCTAAATGCCCTTTTCTTCTTATTAAGAACTTCCTTCACTCCAGCAGTGATCCACAATTTGTTGTTGGCAAAGCACTTTACTGTTTTAATAGGTACCGCCTGATCCATACAAAAGTTCATATAGTCCAACATACACCCCACCGTCCCCTCCAAGTCATCCCCATGTGAGTTAACCAATAAATTCCAGTCAGTAGTGGCAAAACAATCTCTTAGTTCATGCTCTTCTTCAGGGGACCACCTTCTTACCTGCCTCGTGGTTACAGTTTGCCTCTTCACCAGAGTAGTTTGTGTGGGATCTTTTTTCATTGTTACGTCGATGATAGTCAGATCTATATGCCACTAAAAAAGAAAGATACCTCCTCAATCAGGCCACTTCTGTTGTGTCTTGAAGACATCAAAGCTTGGATGTCTTTAAACTTTTTAAATTTTAATGAAAAGAAAACAGAAGTGATGGTGTTTGGTCCTAGTGGCTCTTGTGAACCTTGCCCTGTTGATCTTGGCCCTCTGGCACCACATGTAAAGAAAACAGTTTCTAACTTGGGTTTTAAAATGGACAGTGATTTTAAATTAGATTCCCAGATTGGAGCGGTGGTCAAGACCAGTTTTTATCACCTCAGACAGCTGGCTAAGGTAAAGTCCATCCTTACACAGCAGCAGCTGGAAACAGTAATCCATGCCTTCATCACCTCTCGGCTGGATTACTGTAACGCTCTTTACCTTGGAGTCAGCCAGTCCTCCCTCAGACGTCTCCAGTTGGTCCAGAACGCTGCTGCTCGGCTTCTAACTGGAGTTCATAAGAGGGAGCACATCACCCCCACTCTGGCTTCACTCCACTGGCTGCCTGTTCATTTTAGAGTTCATTTTAAGATTCTTTTATTTGTTTTTAAAAGTTTAAATGGTCTTGCTCCATCCTACCTCTCTGAGCTGCTTCACCCATACTCTCCTGCTCGGTGCCTCAGATCAGCTGATCAGCTGCTTCTGGAGGTGCCGAGGTCCAAACGGAGGCTCAGAGGGGACAGAGCTTTTTCTGTTGCTGCTCCAAAACTGTGGAACGATCTCCCTCTTCCCGTCAGACAAGCTCCTTCACTGTCCAGTTTTAAAACTCTTTTAAAAACACATTTTTACTCACTGGCTTTTAGCACAGACTGATTTTGTTCTGCACTGTTTTTATTGTTTTTATTGATCTTAATGTTTTAACAACTGTTTTATTTTTATGTGTTTAAATGTTCTTGATTTTATGTACAGCACTTTGTTGCAGCTGTGGTTGTTTTAAAGGGCTCTATAAATAAAGTATTATTATTATTATTATTAGTTTATATGGATTGCAAATGAACAACGTTATGATCAGACTTGCCCAAGGAAGTGAAATATATTTCAATTAGTATTGAATATATTATGTTTTATGATTTGTGTTCACCTAAATCCTGCCATATAATGTGAAATGTGAAATGTGATACAGGCAGAACCTTTTCTTCCCGGTTTTGTTTTCAATAGGGAAGAGTTTTTCAGTTACACGCCTGCACCAATCAACAGCCCCGACACTTTTGTTTACATTGAAGCTGATAGTTTAATTGGCAGAAAGGCAGGCCACGTGGTAGAGTAGGGCGGTTCCAAGGCGTTCCCAAGGCAGTCCCAGTCCTAGGGTGGTCCCACGAGGCGATGACGACATCCGGAGGTTTATAAACGTGGTCCTGCCTTCGAAGTTCGTGTGTGAACTTTGTGACCGGAGTGAGGTCTGTTGCAGCTGCAAAATTTCTCCTTATATGTACAATAAACCTGCAATAACGTGCACATTTGTTTCAGAGCTTCCTTCAACTTTTGAACCGTAACAGAAGGGTGGGTTGACTCACATTATGCATCCTTGATATTAGCATACAACAGATCTAAATTTTTATTATTCCTAGTGGGACAGCTTACATATTGGTGGAAGGAGGCAAGAGTATTACCCAAAGTGGCATGGTTAAAATCCTCAGAAATGAGGACAATTGCATCTGGGTGTTGAGACAGTAGCTCCATAGTCATGTTAAATATAGACACACGCACGGCCTCCGCATCAGCCTTCGGAGGTATGTAGATGCAGAGCGTGATGACGTGTGAGAACTCAAATGGTATGTAGTAAGGTTTGATGCTAACCGCAAACAGCTCCAAGTCGTGGCTGCATTTTACAATTTTAACAGTCGGATGATTAGGGTGACACCAGCCCTTATTAGCATACAGGATGAGTCACCCTCCTTTGCTTTTTCCACTGGAATTGGGATCCCGATCAGCTCTCACAGTGAAGAAGCCAGGCAGGTCCACATTAGCATCCGGTATGTAGCCGGTTAGCCATGTCTCAGTGAAGATAAGCAGACTGGCATCTTTGTAGCTTTACTGGCTTCCGATCAATGCGGTAAGCTTATCCATCTTGTTGGACAGTGTATTAACATTTCCCACAACCACAGAGGGAACTGGTGGTTTCAAAAGCCTCCACTATTCAGCTCTAGCCCTAGTTCTGGCTTTGTGTTTACGACCAGCTCGAAATCCTTGGTACTTGCGCTTTAGCTCTTTAGGAATCAGGTGGCGTATACCATCCTTGTCATAGTTTGCTAAATCCACAAAGACACAATGGAGTTCTTTCTGATCCTCTCTGTACTCTCCATCAGCATTCTCAAAACAAAAATGACATGTGTGGTGCTCTTTCTTGGCATGAAATCATACAGCTGCTCACAGGTAGTCACTTCTCATCTAAGTCTTGCTTCTAAAACTCTCTCCCAGATCTTCATCACGTGGCTCATCAACTTAATTCCCTCTAGTTGCTACAACTTGCTACATCACCCTTGTTTTTAAAAACGGGCACTAGCACACTTCTGCTCTATTCCTCAAGCATTTTCTCACCTTCAAATATGCCATTGGATATTTAAGCCAAAAACCTCACTGCCATTTCTCCAAAACATTTCCAAACCTCCACTGGTATGTCATCAGGTCCTACTGCCTTCCCCTTCTTCATAATTTTCAGCACTTTCCAGACTTCACCCTCACTAATCTTTCCCACTTTCTAGTACACAGTTTCTATGACCTCTACTCTTCTTTCTCTTTCATTTTCTTCATTAATTAACTCCTCAAAGTTCTCCTTCAATCTTACCATCACACTCTCCTCACTTGAAAGAACATTGCAATTTCTATATTTAACAAGCCTACCCTGTTGCACATACTTTCCAGCCTGATCCCTCTGTTTTGCCAATAGACCTTTTACCAGTTGACGTAATCACGCAAAGCTCGCCTGAAACGAGCGTTCTGATTGGACGGCAAAATGTTGCGGCGACTCGAAAACGGAAGTTGGGGCTAAGTAGGAAGGAGCCGAGGAGCTTCGTAATGATAGCGAGTTGTAATTTAGAAGCTTGTTTTCTTAAAATAGTGAACAACCACTGGTCAAAATGCCTGAACATTGTGCCGCGGATACGAGAGGAGGTGATTGTGTGCGCTGATGGAAAATGGGGAAATCCTTCAGGCTTTTTGCGAATGTCCAGCAGGTTGAGTCATTGTGTGTCGTGGTCAACAACCTTTATATCCAAGCGTCAGAAATAAATGTTTTAAATTTCTCACACCAATACTTCTGATATTTAGACTGATTTGGTTATTGTTACAGGTTTAACGTGTTCTGTTAGCTGCTATAACTAGCGCCATGTCTTCATAAGAGCTGTCAGTATTAGCACAGTATTTAAACAAAAATGGTAAATGGTAAATAAAGCTTATTTATATAGCACTTTCCAACCCCCTGTGAGGAGCCCCAAAGCGCTTTACAATACCAGCCATCCACCCGTTCATTCAGACATTCATACACCGGTAGTGGTAGCCTGCCTTGCAAGGCGCCATCCAGACATACCGGGAGCAACTTCGGGTTAAGTGTCTTGCCGTTTGAGTCAGTCACACAATGTTTTAAATTTCTCACGCCAATACTTCTGATATTTAGACTGATTTGGTTATTGTTACAGGTTTAACATTTTCTGTTAGCTGCTATAACTAGCGCCATGTCTTCATAAGAGCCGTCAGTATTAGAACAGTATGTAAACAAAAACATGACATTTGAGTCAGTCACACAAATGTTTGTAGCGTCCTTATTTCTTATTTGATTTCTGTAAACTATGTCTTAAATACAACCTGAGACAATTGGTGATGTTGTGATGTGAAAAATAAGAACTATCCCAAGAGATACATTTATTAGCTTTCCTGGGAAAATTTAATTATCTTTAATAACGTATTTACTATTGCACTTTTGACACGCTGTTTATACAGCTTACACTTTATTAGACGTAAAGTTAAATGTGTGAAAATCTTAAATATATTACAAACAATATATTTTGCATGTGAATTCCATAATGACACACACAATATGGTTGTATATTGTGTTTGTGATTGTTTTTGCAGACAAGGAGGTGGCTGCAACCATGCTGGAAATACATTCTAAACCAACCTGCACCCAGTTACCTTGTACATGGAAGGGACCAGCCCAAAAACGAACTGCACCTGCTACTTGGATGAGCTGCAAGTTTTAAAGTGAGTTTAATCAGTGTTCCTGAAGAAATTTCATATTATGCTTATAACACAAATACCCAGAAAGGTGACTTTCAGTCAAACTTCACCAACAACTGGAATAATACAATATCACTTATTTTGTCTTATTCCAGTCAAAAAACTATTCAACATTGTACAATTGTAGTTTATTGTATTGTGTTAATTATTGTTGTTTTCTAGTGGCACTAGATAAGAAATAAATGCAATGACATATGCACGGTTTTAAATGTTTTCTACAATTGTAAGATCTGGAATCGTTTTTGGACTTTTTTTTTAAACACTTTTACAAACAGATTTGCTAATATGTGTTTGAAATCAACCACATTTTTCATGGTGGTATCATTTAAGTTATGACATCTGCGTCGAGAAGTTTTCCAGGAGAACGCTGAACAGCCTGCGTTTTGACCCACGACATCCTGATGACCAGAATGAGCCCATCACTGCTGGTCTTCACAAGGACATTTTGAGCGTGGAGCCATTGTTGACCTATTGCAGGTTGTAGTAGTAAACATTAAAAACCACTAACGCTTATCTGTATGTTTCTTTAATTCCTTTATTTTGTCTAGATTTTAAAACTTCATGTTTTTTTCTTTTGAGGTATGCTCAAAGCTAGCCTGGCCCTCGCCTTCCTGCACAGCTCCGCTCAATTCTCATTTCCCTTCACTGCACAGTCTGGGACTTCTCTCATAGACAACGATTTCTCCGGTAGATTTTTGACCGGACCAATCAGAGAACAGAAGGGGCGGAGTTTTTGGCCCCTAACCCACGCCCCCACCTGTCCCAGCGCAGCCAGCGAGCAGCCGCATGTTCTCATTCAAAGCGATGCAAAGCGATGCAGGACTGTTTTATATGTGACACAAATTTATTAATTTCCCCTTCTTAATCCCTTATCTGGAGTTTTCTTTTGTTTTTTTTCCCAAAAGTCAAGTAATCGCTCCCTCCTCCTTCTCCTCCTCACCCTCCGCTGAAATGAACAAGGAAATGCCTCAGGTTGTCACGAGAGAATTAAAGTCAGGTTTTAAGTTGCTGCCCGAGTCCCATCAGATTTCCTGGTCTTCTGGTGTGTTGGACCAGCGCTCCATGGTTTTATTTTATTTTATTAGGACGTTTTATTAACATACAGCGAGAGAAAAATCAGCAGGAGGCGGAGCTGAAGTCAAGTTCAGAAGACCACGGGGGAGCGCGCAGCCAACGAGCATTCGCATGTTCTCATTCAAAGCGATGCAGGACTGTTTTATATGTGACACAAATTTATTAATTTCCCCTTCTTGATCCCTTATCTGGAGTTTTCTTCTTTTTTTTGCCAAAAGTAAGTGATCATCGCTCCCTCCTCCTTCTCCTCCTCCTCCTCTCCCTTTGCTGAGTGAAATGAACAAGGAAATGCCTCAGGTTGTCACGAGAGATTTAAACTCGGGATTTAAGTTGCTACCCGAGTCCCATCAGATTTCCTGGTCTTCTGGTGTGCTGGACCAGCGATCCATGGTTGCTGAAGTCAAGTTCCGCAGACCACGGGGGAGCAGCCATCAGCAGAGGCCACGCCTCCAGCAAGAATTGGTTATCAATGGAGAAAGTCCAGACCCTTGTCTGAAGCGAAGTGAAGGACAAGGGTCTGGTTTTAACCAGGCTAGCTCAAAGCCCCTGGCTGCGGTTTCTCGATCCAGACCCTCCGGCAGATGAAGTAGCTGACGACCGCGGCTTCTGTTCTGTCTTCTCGCCATCAGAGAGACCTGCCAGCAGTTCAAAACATCTTTAAATGTCTCACAAGCAGAATCAGAGTTAATTGAGACAGATACACGCAAACAGTCATGCAGTGAAGAATGGTTCACTGCACACACATTATTATATCAGAGTCAGAGTCAGAGTCAGAGAGTCTTTATTGTCATTTGCACCGCATGTGGTACATGAGATGAAAACGAGATTATGTACACGAGGTCCCAGTTACATCCAACAACAAATGAAAGAGAAAAACAGTAATAACATCTAGAACTAACTAAGAAAAGCATCAACTAGTAATACACTAAGCCTAATATAGTGGGAATAAACAGCAGCACGAACATGAGTCTGCATGAGCAGATGGTCACAGATGAACACAGATGAACACAGCAACAAGAAAACAGATCAGCATCAGTATGATGTGATATTTTGCAGTGTTTATTTTTTATTTTATTTTTATTTATTCATGAGTCTAACAGCCTCAGGGTAGAAGCTGTTCCTCAGTCTAGTGGTTCTACACTTGATGCTCCTCAACCTCCGTCCTGAGGGGAGTGGGGCAAAGAGTGAGTGTGCTGGATGAGTGAGGTCTTTCATGATGCAGGTGGCTCTTTTCCTGCATCTGGAGGTGTAAATGTCTGTGATGGTGGGGAGACTGACTCCAACAGACTTCTGTGCAGCCTTCACCACTCTCTGCAGAGCTTTCCTCTCTTCAACTGTGCAGCCTCCATGCCACACGTTGATGCTGGAGCACAGGATGCTCTCCACTGCACACCTGTAGAAGGAGGTGAGGACTGGGCTGCTCAGACCAGCTCGTCTCAGCCGTCTGAGGAAGTAGAGTCTCTGATGACCTTTCTTGATCAGGCTGGTGGTGTTGTTGCTCCAGCTGAGGTTATCATTCATGTGTACACCCAAGTATTTGTAGCTGGAGACCACTTCCACTGCAGACCCACCTATTTTCAGTGGGGCATGGGTGTGTTTGTTCCTTCTGAAGTCCACAATCATCTCCTTTGTCTTCTTCACATTCATGTGAAGATTGTTCTCTTTGCACCAGCTCTCCAGGTGTTCCACCTCCTGTCTGTAGCTGGACTCATCATTGTTTGTAATGCATCCCACCACCGCTGTATCATCTGCAAACTTAACAATATGACAGCCTGGAAGTGTGGCTGTACAATCATATGTGAGCAGAGTGAACAGAAGGGGGCTCAGCACACATCCCTGAGGAGAGCCAGTGCTGAGGGTTATGGTGGAGGAGGAGAAGTTGTGGATCTTCACGGACTGTGGTCTGTCTGTTAAGAAGTCTAGTACCCAGTTACAAATAGAGGGGCTTAGTCCAAGTGTAGATAGTTTGTCTATCAGAGTTTGGGGGATCATGGTGTTGAAGGCAGATGTGAAGTCCACAAAGAGCAGACGCACGTATGAGTCCTTCTGATCCAGGTGGGTGAGAGCAGTGTGGACCACGGAAGAAATGGCGTCCTCTGTTGATCGGTTCTCACGGTATGCGTATTGATGAGGGTCCTCATTGATGTTGACGGTTGCCTTGATGTGGGACATGACCAGTTTCTCAAAACATTTAGCGACTATCGGGGTGAGGGCCACCGGTCTATAGTCATTCAGACCAGTCACTGTGGAGCTCTTTGGGACTGGGATGATGGTCGCGGTCTTCAGGCAGGTGGGAACTAACTCCACAAACAGAAACAACACATACTAGAAGATGTGTTGTGTTTGTCATTTCACTTGTTAAAGGACAGCAGCCTAGGACAGAAAGTAACCTGCTAATATTTTTTTTTAATGATGCCTTCTCTGACAACGTGGAGACTTTAGACAGTTTAATGTTTATGGGGTTTTGTTGCTAAGTCATTGGATGACCAGAGAGCTGAACTATAAACTAGAGAACAGATCTGACAACAGCAGAGTCACAAAGAGGATTTTCTTTCGGCCTGGTTAGGTCACCATGATAAGAGAGACTGACCTGTTTTTGTTGTAAACGCTCTTTCTTTATCTAGTGAGATTCAAAATCCTAAAATGTGACTAAAACAGCATTTGTATATTAACAGATTAAAAAATTTAACTAAACAAAAGTTCCACTTCACTAAAAGTCAAATTAGAGCACAGTTGCTTTATATTTAAAGGTTGGTGTGTTCATTTCTAAATTTAATGTACTACAATCAATGTCTGTTTTGGGATGTGTGGACTATTTCAGTAATCAATTACTGTAATAAACATGGATTTGAATACAGTATATAAATTTGGTCTAATTGGGGAGGGAATGACTGAGCCAGCTGAGGAGTGCTGTGAGTTTTCATTGGATTAGCGTGATGTCCTTCAAAAACTTCAACCAATGTGATGTCACGGTTGACAGAATTTATTTAAAATAAATATATTTGGATCATGACAGGCCTGACAGGTCCATAAATGCGTGTCGGCCCAGCGGGCAAGCAAATCTTTGTGCCCCGCCGGGCCAGTTACACGCTGCCGGAAACACCTGTACTTACAAAGATATTTTTACTTTATTGCACTTAGTGCTACAAAAGGCCACAACACTCCTTGTACAATACATACCTCTTCCTCAGTGAACTGCTTGTGTCCTGGATGCAGAAAGGTGGGCAGGTTCAGACTAGCTTCCCTTTTTCCACCTCTGACTTGACATCAAACCCTTTGTCAGCAAGGAGTTGGTGGCCAGTTGCTGCTGTAAAACAAAGTATTAATTCATATTTGACAATAAACAAAACAGTCTTGTGTATAGTTAAACTGTATGCTTATACACATTGATGACATGATTGCTTTTTTTTCTGTGACAGCATTTCACCGATGCTCCCAGCAAAACTGTGCGAATAACTTACAGAAACAGAGAAATGGCTGAAATGTTTTTAAAGATGCAGTGCTGTTAGACCTCAAATAATGTTAATAAAACACGTTTGTCTTGTGGAAACTACTGTATATTTTTTCAACGCAGAAAGAGTTCAAATGATTACAGGCTAACAGTGCAGTGGTCTGTTCATTTTTATAGAGCTGCACAGTGTTTGATGACATTTTACTCACCTGTTATTTCTTCAGGGGGGTTGAAGGAAGAATCTCCTTGCATGTCGCAGGTTGAAACAGGTTGAAACTTCAACACAGGCAGTGGACTGAGGTACAGCAAGGTCTAGTAGAACTAGCTAGCTGTAATGTAGGAACGTAATCCACGGAGTTTGGCCATGCCAGATAAAAAATGCCGATTACACACTTTGCTGTTTTGTGTCGGGGTGAAGTCTTGCCGGCGAAGCGCTTGAAGCCACATCTTCATTCTTTTATTCGCTTTACTCGACTTTCCTACAGGGACTTGGTAAAACGAACGTCTCACCTTCTTCTTTTACTCGTTTACGTTGCCTCGAACAATTATAAACACAATAAAAGTTGTTCTAAACTCAATAAAAGTCATATTTCCCCAGCGCGACCGTAGGCAGTAATGAAAACTCTCCGACGTTAGGCCTCGTTCCTGGTTAATTCTTGAAAAATGAGAGTGCGCATGCGCGATGACGTCAACTGGTAAAAGGTCTATTGGTACAAGACCTTCTCACCCTCTTTAGTGTCCAGCCTCACATACAGCTCATCATATGCCTTCCACTTAGTCTTACCTCCCTCTTTGCTCTACGTCCCATCTCCTTATATTCCTTTCTTGTCTCTTCAGTTCTCTCACTGTCATATTTCTTTTTGGCTAACCTCTTTCTTTGAATAGTTTCCCGTACTTCACTATTCCACCACCAGGTTTCCTTATCCTTAGATCTACATTGTCACAGGGTAAATCTGTGATGACTGAAGCATGCAACAGCAACGGTGTTCAGCTCTTGAGCTGCAGCTTAGTATCTTCTGTAATGACTTTCTGACCTACAGCAGTCTGAGGTGGACTGGCTTCTAAATGTAGGTACCATAACTTTTAGCCAACTGCAGGGTTGAACCTGCAGCTGATCTCTGAGAAATGGCTGAGTGAACAAACTGACAGAGCAGGCGAAACACCAACACAGATGTGTGATGATGCATGACTGCCACCTTGACAGATCCCTAGCAGGCTGATTACTGGACAAGAAGACTTTCTGCTCAGGTCAGACCTAACCCAAAACCTTTGAACCCAAAAGGATCAGAACCTAAATGACTGCAAAACTCTTTTGATTTTAATATGGCCTACAAAGCTAAGATCTAATTCAGGGGGTTACAAAATAATAATCCCTTTCTGCTTTTTAGCCTTTGTCTGAAGTTACACTCGGACATGTTTTTTGTTCAGGATGTTCAGGTTTATGTTCCTAAAGTATTAAACAAGCAGGTGATCATAAGGATAAACTCAAGAGTCACGTCTTCACTGAACAGCAGGTGCCCTTAATCCAGGAAGGACTTGCTTCCTTTTTTTAGGCAACAGACAGATTAATTAAGAAAATGAAAAATTCACAAAGAAATAAAATGAAAAGGAAGATGGCAGAGGAAAGAAAGACCATACTTAAACCAGGTAGTACTGAAAATAAGTCAAATTATTAGACAGAATGATGAATGAACAGAACCAAGGGACAAAGTGTGCACTTATTGTAGCACTGAGTCAAAAAAAGTGAGAATTTCTTGGGTAACATCATGCCAACTTGAGCATTAGCAACGGTTATTTTTGTCATTGTAGCGTAGCTAGAACATGCCTTCTACAAATATCACATTTCATTTGTTGAATGATGGTTTTTATGATCTGAAACATAAACTCTGTCACACAATTACTTTTCATGTCACGGATGAAGTAAAAGTAAATTTGTTGGACCTGTGTGGATAAGTCTGGGGGGTATAGAGTGTGCTTCGGGATTATGAATGGAACGTGTCGTTATTGTTTGTCTTTCTATGACTGAGGGTGAGGATGAGGGTGGGTCTGAATGAGTGTGTCTGTGTATGAATGTTTAAGTGTCAGGCTGGGACTTGGACTGCCCCCTCTCTGATACTTCTGAGGCTACCTAGTGTCGCGCTCCTGCCACGTGGCCCCCTGGTGGGTGTTCCTCTGCCTGCGGGCGTGCTTGGGACCCTCACTATCTGGGGCTGGGCGCTTGGGCGTTGGTCGGCTCGGCCTGGTGGCTGCCTGGCGGGGCTCGGGTCCTCTGGTCCTGTCGGGTCTGGGCCTGAGGGGTGGGCGTCCCCGGTGCCCGAGCATCGGTGTCCGGCCCTGGGGCTACGTCGGTGCAGCGGGCTCTGGCGGGGGCCTGTGCATTTGTCGCTGTTGACCCCGGGGGGTCATTGTGTGTGGTCCCTGGTGGGGTTCGTCCGGTTCTTCCCCTTGGTCGGATCTGGGGAGTGGACGAGTGGCTCGTCCTGTTCGGGTGGTCCTGGGGACTCTGGGCTCGGGGTCCTTCCTGAGGTCTTGGGCTTTGATCGCCCTTTCGTCTGTCTCGGGCTTTGGGGGGACAGATCTCTGATGCTTCACAATCGCTACTAAATGTTCTATTGGAGGAACCTTATTCACTTATGCATGCTCACAACCACACACAAATGGATGCAGGGATGTATATGTAGATATATGTAGATGGGTATATAAATGAATATAAATATATATGTATGTATACTGTATATATATTTGTAGGTATGGGTATGTTTATATATAGAAATCTAATGCAAGGTCATGAATATTATCAGTCTTTATGCTTGTATGTTTCGTTGCTGTGTTCTGTCATGTGCTTTGCAGGATTGTGGACGGAGGTTTGGTGTGTTTGCCTTGTGCTCTTTTTGTGGATAATTGTTGTTTTGTTGTCTCACTTTCTCTTTTCTTTCTTTCTCTCTATTAAAAAAAAATACATATTGGAGTGAGAGGATGGCTATAAGGTGTGAAGGGAGGCCATCTATAAATGGAAAAAAAATATATATATCACATTTCATTTGTTGAATGATGGTTTTTATGATCTGAAACATAAACTCTGTCACACAATTACTTTTCATGTCACGGATGAAGTAAAAGTAAATTTGTTGGACCTGTGTGGATAAGTCTGTACCATAGGAAGAAAGAAACATTGAACCTGAAGTTTTAATATTATGACTACTGTATATTTTTGTTGACGAAGTTCTCCTCCCTTTAATCCTGCTCTGATAAACCTTCAATGTTTCTGACTTGTTTGTTTTTGTCCATCAGTTATATAATTTAACCAAAAGAAATTTTAAAACATAAAAATTTAAAACAAGTATCTGAAGTCTGTCCTCTGGTGTGGTCCCTGGAAATTTTAAACATGCAGCTGTCCAGCTTCTCATTAAGAAACCCACTCTTGACCCCTCTATTACTGCTAACTACAGGCCGATCTCCAAACTGCCATTTATTTCAAAAATTCTCGAGAAGGTTGTGTACAACCAGCTAGCAGCATATTTGAAAGAACAGAACGTTCTTGAGGTTTTACAGTCTGGTTTTAAAGCTCTGCACAGTACAGAATCTGCTCTTTTAAAGGTTTTTAACGACATATTTTTAGCAACGGACTCTGGTGACAGTGTTGTCCTCCTGCTTTTAGATTTATCATCTGCTTTTGACACCGTGGACCATAACATCTTACTATGTCGTTTGAAACAATGGGGGGGTGTCAGCGGTGCAGCACTGAACTGGTTTAGGTCCTACTTAGCCGACCGTACTTTCTGTGTCCGCCTTGGTGACCATGAGTCCTCCTCTGCTCCTCTTCTGTGTGGGGTTCCTCAGGGCTCAGTCTTAGGCCCCCTCCTCTTCACACTATACCTGCTCCCTCTTGGCTCTATTCTTAGAAAATATGGGATCTCCTTTCATTGTTATGCAGATGATACACAGATTTATGTCCCACTACAGAAAAAGGACTCCAACTCTCTGGCTCCTCTGTTTTCATGTCTGGAGGACATCAAAGCCTGGATGGCTGTGAACTTCTTAAAGTTTCATGAGGGAAAGACTGTGGTGATGGTCTTTGGAAGCTCCACTGAGACTCCCAATGTCAATGTTGGTTTCTTGGCCCAATATATCAGACCTATTATTACAAACTTGGGGGTCAAAGTCTATGCTGGACTAAATCAAAGCTGCTTGGGAAGAGGATCTCGGCTCCTCTATTTCAGAGGACTCTTGGACCTCCATACTCAAACTGGTGAGCTCCAGTTCTCTCTGTGCTAGACATTGTCTAATACAATTTAAAGTGGTGCACAGAGCTCACATCTCTAAACTGAAATTGTCCTCTATGTATCCTGATGTCAGCCCATACTGTGTGAGATGCAAACATGCTGAAGCCTCTCTCTCCCATATGTTTTGGTTTTGCCCATCTCTGAACAAATATTGGCGGGAAATCTTTCAGACTTTATCACATGTACTAGATACACGCCTGAACCCTGACCCATTGATTGCTCTGTTTGGTCTTGTAGAGGGCATGACAAACCTAAATAAAAACCAACAACATGTAATATCGTTCACCTCTCTCCTGGCCAGACGAGCTATTTTGCTTAGGTGGAAAGAACCGTTTCCACCCACTCACGCTCAGTGGTTGGCTGACATCATGTCCTGTTTAAAGCTGGAGAAAATCAGATTCACACTCCAACAGAAAGATGGTAAATTTGAGAATGTCTGGGGACCTTTCCTGAATCTGTTCCAGTCTCTTTGACAACACAACTCATTCAGGTTAATGCAGTATCTTGGCTATTTTACCTTTTATTTATTTTTTTCCCTTTTCTTTTGGCAGTGATTGGGTAGGGATTATTTTCTACATGTTGTAACTTAGATTGATTGTTGTGTTTTTTTTTTTGTTGTTGTTGTTGTTTTTGTTTTGTTGTTGTTGTTGTTGTTGTCTGAAGAAAAAAAATGAAAAATTCAATCAAAAAGATCTTGAATTTGAAAGTCTATGCTGGACTAAAATTAGATAACCACATCAGAGCAGTTGTTAAAACTAGTTTTTTCCATCTGAAGCAGCTGGCTAAGGTGAAGCCGATTTTGTCTAAGCAGCATTTTGAAACAGTAGTTTACGCCTTTGTGACCACTCGGAAGGACTACTGTAACGCACTCTATACAGGAATCAGTGATTCGTGTATCTCTCAGCTTCAGAGGGTACAGAACGCTGCTGCACAACTTTTAACAGGTACATGACAGTTTGACCACATTTCTCCTGTTTTAGCCTCCCTGCACTGGCTGCCCGTACATTCCAGGATTCATTTTAAAATTATTTTATTTGCTTTTAAAGCGCTTAATGGACTTGCCCCGCCCTATCTGTCAGAGTTGCTGCATCCATACACACCCTCTCGACCCCTCAGGTCATGTGATCAGCTGCTCCTGAGTGGCTCAAAGACAAAACGCAAGCTCAGAGGAGACCATGCTTTTGCTGTAGCAGCTCCTAAACTGTGGATCAACCTTCCCTTGAACATCAGACAGGTCTCTTCCCTGTCTGTTTTTAAATCTCTTCTTAAAACCCATCAATTCTCCCTGGCCTTTGACACCATCTGAGATGTTGGCTTTTAATCGCTTGTATTATCGGACTGTATGATTGCTCAGCTTTTATTATGTGACTTTTAATCATTTTAATATTTTTTAAATACCTGACTGCATGATTGTTTTGCTGTGTGTACAGCACTTTGGTCCTGTGGGTGTTTAAAGTGCTCTATAAATAAAGCTGGTATAGTATGGTAAGTTGGCATCACTTCTGGATTGTCAGTTTTTTGATTACTTACAATAAAGGTTGAAGTGAGATGTATTTGTGAATGTAACTCATAACTGTATAACAACAATGGAGAAATATTTATTTTTAACAGAAATTCTGAGTTACTTACAATAGGAGAAAATAGGAGACAATTAGTGTTTGGATTTTAACAGTTTTCACTTCTGCTGATTTTTAGAAAAAAACCATAGAAAGACAACACTGTCTGTGTTTAGATGTACAAACTGTAAACATGGGTAAAAAAAAATAGGAAACAAAAATAAAGATTATTAAAAAAACACGTAGGAAAGATAAAACAACTCAAGTTATTGTGTAACATCATTATATTAAGTTAAAATTTTGTGGTAAAACCTAAAAATAAAATTAAAAAAATGTGGTTAGGTAAGTAAAAGTCAACAAAAAAATGTGTTACCACTTTACAATAAGGCTCCCCTATAGATGGCTAATAAGTAGTTTATAGATATGTTATTAATTCCTTTATAAACACTTTATAAATCATTAATAACTGCTTATTATGCATTAATTAAGGGTGACAGAGAGACAAATTGAGTAGTGTTTTGCCAAATAGTGAGCCAAATCTGTTTTATTTTATTTATTTATTTATTTGTTCATTTTACATTTTGTAAAGAGAAAACGTTTTTACATTATAACAATAAAATGAAAAACTGAAAAAACATAAAATGAAAGGAGACAGGGAGAAGAAAATAATCTTATTTTACCTGCCCCTTTTTTCTATAACAATAACAAAAAAAAAGCGAGATCAATAAAAATAACTCAATCAAATATACAAATTTCCAAGCCACTCAACCAATGATACAAAATTTAAGCAATTTACATGATTTGAATACACATTTAAGTTTTTAGTACAAAAAACATTATTTTAATAATTATTATTATTATTTTAGTATAAGTTGACAATTTGAGTATTTAGTATTTAATTAACATATTAGCTTTAATCATTTTTTTAAGACTATAAGTGAGTTAGTAGTTTTAATTTCATTTTCTAAACTATTCCACAAGTCAACACCTTGTATTGATACACACCGTCCTTTCAGACTTGTTCTGTATTTTGGCTTTGCAAAAATCTCCATTCCTTTCAGGTTGTAACAGCTCATTCTTTTTACAAAATTTACTTGAACATTTAGAGGCAATGAATTTTTATGAGCTCTATACATTACCAACAAAATGTTGTAATTCACCAAATCATAAAACTTAAGCAACCTAAGTTGCTTAAATAATATATTCGAAGGATGGCAGTAGGGTTTTCCCGCAATAGTTCTCACTGCTCTTTTTTGTAAAATAAATATAGGGTTCGTTAGGTTTTACACGCCTTTTCCCAAACCTCTAGTAAATCAAGTGTGGAACAACTATGGCATTATAGAGCAAATACAACACTCTTTCATTCAATAAATCCCTAACTTTATACAACACAGCTGTGGATCTTGATATCTTAGTTTTAGCCGAGTTAATATGCTGTTTCCAAGTGAGTTTATCATCTATCACCACTCCTAAGAATTTCATTTCACTTGCTCTGGTTATTTCAGTATCATCAATTTTTAGAGAAAAACCCGTAGTTTTTAAAAAAAAAAACTAAATAACATGTAATTAGTTTTATCTAAGTTTAATGATAGTTTGTTTAATTTGAACCAGTTTTGTAATTTAACAAATTCCATATTTAAACATTCAGACATTTGATTTAAATCATTACCAGAATAAAAAAGGTAGTATCGTCAGCAAAAAGTATACACTTTAGAAGTCCGGACACCATCACTAAATCATTCACATATAGATTAAACAATTTTGGACCAAGTATTGAACCCTGTGGGACTCCACATGTGATCTTACAAAAGTTTGATCTATTTTCCTCTATCTGAACAAATTGTTCTCTATCTTTTAGATAGCTACTTATCCATTTAAGTGCAGGTCCTCTAACACCATACTTGTCCAATTTATTAATGAGAATTTTGTGATCAATAGTGTCAAAAGCCTTCCTTAAATCAATAAATAAACTTATACAATGTTGTTTATTGTCAGTAGCTGTGGTGATTTGTTCCATAAATTCCATTAAAGCCATAGATGTTGAATATTGTGATCAAAACCCATACTGACTATCACTTAGAATGTTGTACTTTATAAGAAAATCGTCTGATCTGATTGAAAAAAAAATTCAAGGATTTTTGAGAATTGTGGGAGCAATGATATTGGTCTGTAATTGCTGAAGTTGCCCCTATCACCGCATATGAAAATAGGGACCACTTTAGCTACTTTAATTTTATCAGAAAATGTGCCCGTTGTGAAAGACAGATTACAAATGTAAGTAAAAGGATCAATAATATCAGTTATTATGTCCTTGCACCATCATATCCACTGAACTGAAAGTTCTAGACCAAAAACCATTGAAGTGGCACCACTGTAAAATACTTAATAAATATAACATATTAAGCTTTGACAATTTTTTAAAATTTTCTTGTTTAAAATTAACTTTTAAATGTATTAATGGTCTTGTCCCTGAACTGGTGAGCAGAATGATTTTAAAAGTCAGCAGCTCAGGAGTTGTAACAAGAGGTGCAGTTGATGGATACTGTAAACCTGCAAAATACAAAACATCATTTGGTCAATGCTCCTTCTCATTTAAAGGTCCTCATATCTGGAACA